>JAFEMH010005167.1:135000-174824 GCA_022495995.1 Adenophora triphylla var. japonica | reverse complement strand
GCCCGATCCTCGCCAACTCACCGGCAATTCAACCACCGGCAGTCAGTGTAAGGCCGAACCTCGCCCACTCAATGGCGATTCAACCACCGGCAGTCAATGTAAGCCCGAACTTCGCCCACTCCAACAGATACAAACGCAAGCAACCGGCGAGTCAATGTAAGCCCGAACTTCGCCCGTTCAACGGCAATTCAAGAACCAGGCCGTCGGTGTAAGCCCGGACCTCGCACACTCAACGGCAATTCAACCACCAGGCGCGTCAGGTGTAAGACCGGTCCTCGCCAACTCAACGACAATTCAACCACCGGCGCAGTCGGCAAGCCCAGGACCTCGCCCACTCAAGCGGCAATTCCAACCACCTTAGGCCGTCGGTGTAAGACCCGGTCCTCGCCAACTTCAGCGGCAATTCAACCACCGGCCGTCAGTCGGTGTAAGATCGGATCCACTGCCCACTGCAACGGCAAAACAAACGCAAGAAGGAGCCAACACCTCCCAGGCCCACAAATCTCGAGGCAGCAAAACGCCTCCAAAACGCTCGTCGACAACGCAAGCACCGGCCATCAAAGTAAGCCCGAGCTCCTCCCCAACAAGTCAAAAGGAAGTCGTACAAGACTACATATCCCCAGCACCGGCAGTCAATGTAAGCCCGAACCTCGCCCACTCCAACGGCAACGCAAGAACCGGCAGTCAATGTAAGCCCGAACTTCGCCCACTCCAACGGCAACGCAAGCACCGGTAGTCAATGTAGGCCCGAACTTCGCCCACTCCAACGGCAATGCAAGCACCGACAGTCAGTGTAAGCCCGAACCTCGCCCACTCCAACGGAAACGCAAGCACCGGCAGTCAATGTAAGCCCGAACTTCGCCCACTCCAACGGCAACGCAAGAACCGGCCATCAGTGTAAGACCGGTCCTCGCCAACTCAACGGCAATTCAACCACCGGCCGTCAGTGTAAGATCGATCCCCGCCCACTCAACGGCAAAACAAACGCAAGAAGGAGCCAACACCTCCCAGCACAAATCTCAAGGCACAAAACGCCTCCAAAACGCTCGTCGACAACGCAAGCACCGGCCATCAAAGTAAGCCCGAGCTCCTCCCCCAACAAGTCAAAAGGAAGTCGTACAAGACTACATATCCCGGCTGGCGCGTCAATGTATGGCCGGACCTTGCCCACTCAACGACAAAACAAGAGCAAGAAGGAGCTGACATCTCCGACTACAAATCCCGAGGCACGAAACGCCTCCAAAATGCCAAATGGTGAAGCAATCACCGAAGCCGTCATCCTTGCCCGCTCATCGACAACACAAGCACCTGGAAAGCCATCAAAGTAAGCCCGACGTCACCCTCTCATGCAGAAAAGCCCCTACAAGGCCACGATAAATCCCCAACGGACGAACACCGGCAGCCATCGTAAGTCGAACCTTCTCCCGGCGGGACAAAGCTTACGAGGCATCTAAACCTCTCGCAATCAGCTCAAGGCGGCCACGCCTCCACAGCCGCAATCGAGAGGAAGACGACTCAAGTTTTCATATATGACACCACCGCAGCCAGAAGACGATGCAAAGTCCTAACGCATGGCAAACCGCAGCCAGAAGACGATTCAAAGTCCTCACGCATGGCAAACTGCACTCAGAAGACGACTCAAGTTTTCATACATGACACCACCACGACCTTAAGACGATTCAAAGTCCTCACGCATGGCAAACCGCGACGAAGACGATTCAAAGTCCTCACGCATGGCAAGCTGCCCGGTCGGGAAGACGACTCAAGTTTTCATACATGACACCACCACGGCCCGGAAGACGATTCAAAGTCCTCACGCATGGCAAACCGCGACGAAGACGATTCAAAGTCCTCACACATGGCAAACCGCAGCGAAGACGATTCAAAGTCCTCACACATGGCAAACCGCAGCTAGAAAGACGATTCAAAGTCCTCATTGCATGGCGCAACCGCAATCGAAGACGATTCGAGTCCTCATACAATCTCTCGGCCAGGAAGGCTTTAAACCGCTCGGTCCGGGAAGACCGTATAAACCTCCACCATCACTATCTCCAGCCCGGAAGGCTTTAAACCACTCGGTCCGGAAGACCGTATAAACCTCCCACATTACTATCTCCAGCCCGGAAGGCTTTAAACCAATCGGTCCGGAAGACCGTATAAACCTCCCAAATCATTATTCCTGGCCCGGGAAGGCCTTAAACCGCCCGATTAGGAAAATCGTAAAATTTCCATCCCGGGGACACCACCACGTCCTCACAATTGACCTCGGTGGTCACCACATCTTAGGACACCACCACGTCCTCACGGCCCGACCTCGGCGGTCACACAACACTTCGGGGCACCACCACGCCGCACTCGCGGATTCGCGACCTCGAACTACGACTAGGCTTAATTCCCGCCGGGGATACGTAGGAATCTATCACGGGGTCCGGCCATCGACCTATGCGGTCACCCGGGACACCACCACGTCCTCACAACCGACCTCGGCGGTCACACGACACTTCAAAGCACCACCACGCCCGCATTCACAAAACACTCACCCCACACCCGAACTACGACCGGGCTTGATTCCCGCCGGGGATACGTAGGAATCCTATCGCGGGGTCCGGCCCTGCGGACCTAAACGGTCACACAATAGGACACCACCACGTCCTCACATTGACCTCCCCGGTCACTTTATCTCCCCGCACGCGATCCAGATTAGGACCCTTATCTTATCGGCGGCCCACTTCTTTCATAAGTGACGTCGTCGAGGGCTTCTGTAAGTACCCCAATCTGGATCACCCTTCAAGCACACGGGAAGCACCGCGGACTCATCAACGCGAGTCTCGACGACCTCTGGCACTCAAAACCCTCTCAAAACCCCTAGCCAAACCAAGGGAGGAGCCTTTGCAGGATAAAAAAGGGACAAAAAGGACCTTTTGGGAATTTTCGGGAAATTGGAAAAGCAATAATGGTCCGTACGGACCTCTTTGCTTTAATAATTACTAAATCCCATTAAAGTCCACAATATTTCCTCAAATCCAGGAGTAATCATCACTCCCATACATGGTTGGTCCGTACGGACCTATTTGCGGCCTAGTTGGTCCGTACGGACCTTCTTGCAAGGGGACACCATAATTACGAGAATATTCACCATCATCACATATTCCCTCAAATCGAGGAAAACCAAGATTGGTTTACCTAGAAGGTCCGTGCGGACCTTCTTGCACTAAATTTTACTATAAATAGAGGGCTCCCCCTCCTCATTTTCACACACCTCCCACTTCTCTCTTCCTCCCTAAGCCTTCAGGCTTCCCCTCTAAGTCCTCTCGAGGCACTCCCGGCCCCTTTCGGATCCTTCCGAGGCCTTCCGAGCTCCCTTGTGGTGCTCAGAAGCCTCTCGAGCGCTCCGCGACGCTCCCGCACTGCCCGAGGCACTCTCGAGGTACTCTGAGGCCCTCGTGATACTCGAGGCCTTGCACACAGTCTTTCCACGGTGTCCCGGCTCTTTCCGAGTCAAACCGGCAATCCCAAACCACGCCGAACCTCTGCCCGAATCCATCCAACGATTCCAACGCACGCCGAAACTCTGCCCGAGTGATCCCTGCGATCCCAACGCATGCCAAACCTCTGCCCGAACGTAGCCTACAATCTCAACTCACGCCGAAACTCTGTCCGCAGACAACCGGCCCCTCCCGAAGCAATCACGGTCCGTCTTAGGAACACTAGTCCATCCTCAAACACTATTCCCCGGCGGAGTGAAGAGCAGGACACGAACCAATATTGGTAAGGCTTCCTTCCATTACTATTTCAATACATTTCAATACGTAGTGTACAATGTAGACATCCGACCACGGCATGCATTTTTAAAAGCACACACACACACACACACACCTGACATTTTAAAGGATATTAGGGGTATCCGAAAGACTCGTTTTACGAGGCGACTCGGGTGAGCTCTAATATTCTAATATTCTCTTCCCGAGGAGTCATCGACCTCCGAACTCAAAATCTCATCACACAAAAACAGTTTAAAATTATCTTTAAACTGATGCCTTTTTCAATGTTTTGGGCTTAATAAAAACGGCGTGGCGACTCTACAAATGCGAAAACAAATGGCGAGACACCTCCAAACGAAATGATGCCAGATGCCGGGGCGCGAGCGCGCTGCCTCTCGGATCCGGGTAATTTCACCATGGTGGAACAAGTGGAAAAAAGCCACACAGACAGAGAGGTGATTGTTTGTTTTAACTCTGGATTAAGATCCGGACCCCTCATCTATGAACTCTTCGCTAGAGAGCCAAAGTCCAAGGCGGATTTGTACAACGTGGCTTTTGCCATTGCCAAGGCGAAAGATAAAAGCAAGAAAAGGGGATCCGACAAGACGGAACCAGAAGCGGCTGGCACTCGCCATGCTTCAAATGGCAATGGGAATGGTAATGGATCGAAAGGGGAAGGATAGAACAAGGGGTTACGAAAAACTTGAAATTTTTACCCCTCTTACCAAACCCATCACGGAGATCATGCAGCGGTGAACCTTCCCCCACCTCGTCATTGAGCAACACACTTCAAAGTTCCCTCGCGACACTTCTAAATTCCGTGATTTCCACAAGGACCATAGTCACAACACCGAAAGGTGCATCACCCTCAAGTGCGTGATCCAAAGGTGGGTCGACGAGGGAAAACTCGGTTGCTATGTCATGAAGAAAGATGGCAAGCGGAAGCGGAAGGAAGAGGAAAGTGAAGATGATGACAAGAGCGAGGAAGGGGAATAGAGGCCTCCTAGGGCCAAAGCGCATGTGATCAGAAGAGGCGGTCTCCACAAGAAAGCTAAGGGACCCGGATCCATGAACTAAGCAAAGTGTACCACGTTCCTGCTTGGGTTCATAAGGCGGAAGAGGTCATTAGTTTTTCTCCCAACGAATTAGCAGGGAGCCGTGCTGCCCGTGAACAACCCCTAGTAATAAAGAGACGGATTGATAATGTTGAATCTGAGAGACTTCTTGTTGATAAGGGGGCCTCCCGTGATATTTTCTACTACTCTGTCTTTCAACTGATGGGCTTAAAAGACACCATGCTGGAGCCTTATCATGGAAGACTGGAAGGTTTCACCAACCATAAGGTTGGTGCCAGGGAACTGTTGAACTGGAGCTAGAAGTCGGCGAACATCCCTTCCGATCCAAGGCTACTGTCACTTTCGTAGTCATGGATCTAACAAGTGATTATCATGCTATCCTGGGCATTCCAAGTCAAGCAAAACTTGGGTTGGTCGCCTCCCTTCCTCACCAACGAGTCAAATTTCCTACTCGTGCTGGGATTGGATGCGTGAGGGCGACCGCCAAGGACTTCTTGGAGCATGTCGTGAAGAGCCGGAAAAAATCTAAAAGCGTGGAGATAGATACCCCTGAAGATAATATCAAGATCTCTAAGTCTTTGAAAACTACCCATACCAGCTCTAGGATGAGCTATATCCGTGAGGTACTAGATGAAGAGCCTATGGTCCTAGAAATTGCAGCTGACCAGGGCATAGTTCCGTCCGTCTCTGAGGCAGATCCTGTTCTCGTCAACGGCCAGAACTCGGGGGCCAACCCTGACTTGAGGATAGCCGATCTGCCCGACGTTGATGAACTAATGGAAGAAGAAGGCCTCAACGTGAATGACAATGAGGGTAGGAGAATTAGAGAAATCATCATCGAGTCTCTGGAATTTCGAGACGGTCCTGAAATGGAGCCAGTGGACGAACTGGAAGAGGTAGTCATCAATCCTGACTATCCTGAACAAAAAATTAAACTCGGGGGCCAGCTATCCCCAGAAGAGAAGGAAGAAATCATCTCCCTCTTGAAAAACAGTCTCGACGTCTTTGCTTGGAGAGTCGAAGACATGAGAGGGATCAAGCCCTCCACCGCTTGGAAGTTGATCCATTGGCAAAAACCATCTCACAGACAAGGAGAAATTTTGCAAGGGACAAGGAGGAAGCTATCAAGGAAGAGGTGCAAAAATTACTTAGCGCCGAAATTATTCGAGAAGTAAAGTACTCAGTTTGATTTGCCAACGTAGTGATGGTGAAGAAGCAAAATGGGAAGTGGCGAATGTGCATAGATTTCACTGATCATAACAAGGCCTTCCCTAAAGACAGTTATCCTCTCCCCTGAATTGACAAGTTGGTTGACTCCATTGCTGGACACCAAACACTTAGTTTCCTAGATGCCTATTCAGGCTATCATCAGATCAAAATGGCGGAAGAGGACATCGAGAAGACAGCCTTCCAAACACATGGGGGAAATTATTGCTATGTCATGATGCCCTTTGGGCTTAAAAACGAGGGTGCCATGTACCAGCGTATGGTGAATCAAGTATTTGGTGCACAGATAGGTCGCAACATGGGAGGCCTACATAGATGATATGGTCATAAAGAATAAGGAGGGCAGGCACGCCCCTGACTTGGAGGAAACAATAAATAATCTTCGAGCGAACAACATGAAGCTAAACCAGAGTAAGTGTGTGTTTGGGGTGACAGCTGGAAAGTTTTTAGGCTTCATGGTATCTCAAAGGGGAATAGAGGCAAACCCCAAAAAGATCAAGGCCTTAATTGACATGAAGGAACCTACCAACATCAATGAGGTTCAAAGATTAAATGGAAGAATAGCGGCACTTGGAAAATTCATCGCCAAATCCGCCGAAAAATCACTGCCATTTTTCAAGGTATTGAAGGGTACCAAGAGCTTCTCCTGGACTCCCGAATGCTCCGAAACATTCCTCCGGTTGAAGGAGTACTTGGGTTCCCCTCCCTTGCTTAGCAGTCCGATTACTGGTGAGATGTTATATATCTTCCTAGCCGCCACCGATCATGCAGTCGTTGCTGTTCTCGTACGAAATGATGAAGGAACACAGAAACCAGTCTACTATGTCTCTAAGGCATTGTCAGATGTGGAGAGCAGATATTTCAACGTAGAAAAGAAAGAGTACGCACTAGTTATTGCCTCAAGAAAACTACGTGCCTACTTTTCTGCGTACCCCATCACTGTGTATACCAATGAACCGTTGAAGAAAATTTTGCATAAGTTGGATGGCTCCGGACGTCTCCTGAATTGGTCTATCGCTCTTACTGAGTTTGATATCACTTACCAACCAAGGAAGACCCTCCTGGCATAGCCCTTGGTTGACTTCATGGTTAAGACTGCCTTCATGGATGAACATGTCCCCACTTCCTGTAAGTGTGATGATGTGTCGCCATTTCGCGGGAAAAAATTCGATTTTTCGCGTTTCTTTGAAAAAACCAAATAAAACCCGGGAAAAAGAACGGAGTCGCCACGCCATTTTTGTTTTAAGGGCCAAAACTTTGAAAAATGCCCGAGATCAGAAATTTGGATTCGGAGGTCATGTTACACGCCGGGAAGGACGTTAGTGTGCACCTGGAATGCCTCGTAAAACGAGTCTTCCAAGCTGAAAATCATTTGTGTGTGTGTGTGTGTGTGTGTGTGTGTGTGTGTTTTGGCCAAAATAATTTGAAACTCAGAAAAGTAAAAATTGGGATATCTTTTTAAGACTTTAAACTGATCCCATGATTTTTTGGAAGATTTTTGGATTGAGATTTGGTACCCAAAAGACCTTTTGAAGTTGAGAGTCACTTCTGCCAGAATGAAAAAGGCAGTGGACCTTTGATTTTGAAATGGATTCAAGGGTCTTAAAACTTCATAATCTGGATAAACTCAGAGAATGAAAGTTGTTCCAGACACCTTAAATAAGATTTTTGCGAAGGAATTTTCCATTTTGAAGAAGATTTGAGGGGTCAAAACCTTCTGGAAATCTCAGATATGCAATCTGGATTTCCAGAAGCTGATGAACTAGCCTCTAAAAGAAAATTTGAAAAGAGGAGTTTTACTCACCCAAAAAATAAAGTAAAAATATTTCTGGAAATCTTTGGATGTTGGCTACAAAAAGTGTTTTGTAGTCAACACCAAATTCCAAGTTTTTCTGTGTCCAAAAATTAAGACAATGGACTGGGATCTTGGAAAATTGCTACTGGACAGCAACTTCTCAAGAAAGAAAATATGATTTAAAGGGGGTTTTGCATCCATGCTTGTCCCCATTTCCCTAGGTTTTGGTTAGTGATCACTTGACATTTTAGTGGTGAATCAACTATACCAAACCATCCTTGGGGTACATTAGGACTAAGCACTTCATTTGCATTGGGAAGGGGAATTTTATCCTTTGAAAATGAGATTTGATGCTTGAAAATGGTTTTTAGGGTTTTGAAAATGAGTTTTCTTTGCAAGAAAGTAAGAGAACTTGAAAATAATGTTGATCCTTGTAGAAGATCATCCATGGAGATGAACTTCCATGGTGATCTTCTTGGATCTAAGACAAGAAGATGAATGAACTACATTTTGTAGTTTGAAAATGCATGCATGGATGAGAGATTTAGGGTAAGAAGAGGGAGGTTATACCTATCTTCTTTGTATTTTGGGGCTTTGTCTTGAATGTATGAGTGTTTGAGGCTTTGAATATGATGGTGAGTGAGTTTGATTTGAGTGAGTGAAGGTTGGGAAGATTCAAGAGAAAAAGGTGACAATTCTTAAAGAATTCTCACTGTTTTCTCAAGTATATTCACCAGATACTATGAATTGTGCTCTTCTTCACTCTTTTTTTTGTGACTGGAGGGCTCAATTTATAGCCCTCTGAAAATTGCAATCATGTCCGCGCGGATGGGATTGGTGGCGTGCACTGTTCATTAAATGCTGCTCCAGGCTTTGGACAAGAGGAATAATCTTTTTTAAAATTCAAATTAACCAGCCAGATTATGTTTCCAGCCATTTCTTTTTTTGGTTTTTCTTATTTCTTTTGCTTTTTTGATTCCTTTCCTTGGTTTATCTTTTTTTGGTAATCCCCATTTTGCCCTCACTTTGTTAGAAAAGTTAGGAATGTTAGGAATTGTTAGAAATGTTATAACTTTCGTTAATTTTCTAACGAAAATTCTAACAAGCTCAAATTGGAGCACTTACAGTAGCCCCTCGGCGACGGCGCTTTCAAAGGAAGCGGGGTCGTCGATAAGAGTAAGGCTCCGTATTTGGCGGGATGATCGAGTGATCGGGTGGTGAACCTATTGAATAGGCTACCTACGTATCCGAATGGGAATCGAAGCCGATCGTAGTTCGGGTCTTTGACCCTGGAGATGATGGCGTTTTAGGTGCCTCGAACGATGAGCGAGTTCTGCGGTTGGTTCTTTGGAGAGAAACTTCTGCTTTGGGGGTAAGAGATGACCATTTTCGGTCGATGGCTATGGCTATCGCTCTGAGGGATAGGAATGACCATTTTTGGTGGGATGGCTATCCGCTCTGCTGGGGATGATTGCGATTTATCGCTTTCCTAGTGATAGCGTCTTAGGTGCCTCGAACCTTGGAGATGGCGTTTTAGGTGCCTCGGACCTTGGAGATGGCGTTTTAGGTGCCTCGGTCCTTGGTGATGGCATTTTAGGTGCCTCGAACCTTGGAGATGATGGCTTTTTAGGTGCCTCGAACCTTGGAGATGATGGCTTTTTAGGTGCCTCGAACCTTGGAGATGGCGTTTTAGGTGCCTCGGACCTTGGAGATGGCGTTTTAGGTGCCTCGAACCTTGGAGATGATGGCTTTTTAGGTGCCTCGGACCTTGATTGTGAAATGGCCTTTCGGTGGACTTTGTCTGCTGCCGAAGGAGAGGGTGACCATTTTGGTCGGGGGGCTGGACCTAATGATAGGCTACCTACGTATCCCTAGCGGGGAATCAAGCCCTTTCGTAGTTCGAGATCTTCTCGAGATTTCGTTGGCTTTTGGGATTCTGTTAACTTTCTTTGGGGATTTTGTTAGCCTTTCTTTGGGGAAAATCGGACGTATTCGTGCAGGAAATCGGTCTTACGTTTATGCTATCGGGGTAATTTTGATGAAAGATACGGGATCTCGTTATCTTTCTCGGAGAGATCGGTCTTACGTTTGACTGTCGGGGGTAATTTTGGTGAAAGATACGGGATTCCGTTATCTTTCTCGGAGAGATCGGTCTTACGTTTGACTGCCGTTTGATGATTTTGATGAAAGATACGGGATCTCGTTATCTTTCTCGGGGAAATCGGTCTTACGTTTGACTATAGGGGTAATTTTGATGAAAGATACGAGATCTCGTTATCTTTCTCGGGGAAATCGGTCTTACGTTTGGCTAGCCGTTTGATGGTTTTGATGAAAGATACGGGATCTCGTTATCTTTCTCGGGAAATCGGTGCTTACGTTTGAGCTTAGGGGTAATTTTGATGAAAGATACGGGATTTCGTTATCTTTCTCGGGGAGAGATCGGTCTTACGTTTGGCCGTTTGATGGTTTTGATGAAAGATACGGGATCTCGTTATCTTTCTCGGGAAATCGGTCTTACGTTTGGCTGCCGTTTGATGATTTTGATGAAAGATACGGGATCTAGTTATCTTTCTCGGGGAAATCGGTCTTACGTTTATTGCTTAGTTTGATGATTTTGATGAAAGATACGGGATCTCGTTATCTTTCTCGGGAAATCGGACTTACGTTTGACTGCGTTTGATGATTTTGATGAAAGATCACGGGATCTCGTTATCTTTCTCGGGAAAATCGGTCTTACGTTTGGCTATCGTTTGATGATTTTGATGAAAGATACGGGATCTCGTTATCTTTCTCGGAGAAATCGGTCTTACGTTTGTTGCCGTTGATGATTTTGATGAAAGATACGGGATCTCGTTATCTTTCTCGGGAAATCGGTCTTACGTTTGGCTGCGTTTGATGATTTTGATGAAAGATACGGGATCTCGTTATCTTTCTCGGGGAAATCGGTCTTACGTTTGGCTGAGTTTGATGATTTTGATGAAAGATACGGGATCTCGTTATCTTTCTCGAGGAAATCGGTCTTACGTTTGACTGCCGTTTGATGATTTTGATGAAAGATACGGGATCTCGTTATCTTTCTCGGGGAAATCGGACTTACGTTTTACTGTCGTTGATGATTTTGATGAAAGAGACGGGATCTCGTTATCTTTCTCAGAGAGAATCGGTCTTACGTTTGGCTGCAGGGGTAATTTTGATGAAAGATACGGGATCCCGTTATCTTTCTCGAGGAGATCGGTCTTACGTTTGACTTGGGGTAATTTTCTTGTCGAGGTGACTTTGGTTAAATTTGGTTAACTCTGTCAAGTTGGGGACTAAGCTGAGTCCTGGATTTTTAAAGGGCAAAAGGGTCATTTTGACCACGACAATCCTATCCGCGGATAGGACACGAAAGTCGGGGGTATTAATGAGGGCGAACGCCCTTCTCCTTCCCATTCGGTTTTTGAAATTCTCTTGCATTTACGAGAGAGAGAGAGAGAATCGAGGATTTCACCATTTTTGGCCAAGAAAGCTTCGAAAATCCTTCATTTTCTTTGATTTTTCGAGCAATGGAACACGGGGAAGGTGCTTTTCAAGGCCAAGGACGTGGCCCGGTAGCGGAGAGACGATTGGAGCTTGTCCGAATGAGGAGGCACTATACTCTTTCGCAATCGATTGCGGAGGAGCCATACCCCGATGCTTGGCAACATTGGGCTTCTGATCCGAGTCTCCGAACGGTATACTTCGAATCTTTTCATTCCCTTTGTTGATTTCTTGCTTGAGATTGAATTTTGGGTGATTTTTGAATTTTTTTTTTTTGAAAATTAGAATGATTGATGTTCTTGGCTTTGAATTTTGATTTTGATGCTTTGCATGTTGTAATGAGTATATGGGTATCCCAAAATGTGCATTTTGCTTGGAAAAAGAATTGGCATTTTCGCCATTTTTTTTTTTGAAATATCCAAAAATTATGGATGAAAATTGTGATGATTTTTTTTTTGAAATTTGAATATTGATCTTGATGATATGCATGTTGCAATGAATTTGTTGGTGTTCCAAAATGTGCATTTTGCTTGAGAAAAGAATTGGCATTTTGCCAACATGAGATGAATGTATGATTTTTGATTGATTTTTTTTTTTTTTGAAAAGTGGGAAGGATTTTTCCTTCTGTTGATTGAATGCATGTTATGTATGCATGTTATTTTATGAAAATGGGGCGGAGTTTTTACTTCCGTAAGATGTAGGATTTTTTATTTTTTTTTGAGATGATGAATGATATGCGTGATTTTTTTTTTTTTTTGAAAAGTGGGAAGGATTTTTCCTCCCGTTGATTGAATGCATGTTATTTTATGAAAACGGGACGGAGTTTTTACTTCCGTAGGAATGCATTTTTGATGAATGCATTGGGATTTGCTGAAGCTTGTCTTTTGTGCGAGAAAAATGGGGCTATGCTCATTGTATCTTTGTTATGCTTTGTCGAATTTTCTTTGAAATTTCATGATGCATCTGTATGCCCTTTTTTTTTTTTTGTGCAAATGCAAATGCAATTTTTTTGACATTTTCTCTTTTTTTTTTTTGCGGGGTGGAAACAACTACGTTACGGAGCGGTGAGACAAGATGAAGACTCGAGGATCGGTGGAGTCCGTAGTTGACTTGTGGGACCGGCTTCCGAATGCGGGCCGAGGAGCTTTGCCGAGTCAGAGGCAGTTGTTGTTGAGACCGGGCTTTGGGAGTTTGTTGAGTGCTTGAGGGACTGGTCAAGTTCCCTAAGAGCAAGGGCTTGATGTTTGCTTTGGCGCGGCCTTGGTGGGATGCGACCCACACGTTTCACTTCTTTTGGGGCGAGGCTACGGTTACGCCTTCGACTATGCTTTGCGATCACGGGTTTGTCCTTCATGGACGCGGCATTGAGTGGCGGGATGGCTACGGCGATGCGGATCTGCGAGCTCTTACGGGATTTTCCCTATTCCCAAAAAGGGGATGGGGATGGAGTATGCGGTGGTCTACGGGAATATTGTGGAGACCATTGTGAGTTACGAGGCTGGGGAGGAGAGGATAGGCGCCGATCAGTTGCGGGGCCTTCTTGTGGTTTGCTTTTTCGAGCACCCTCTTTGGGCATCTTTGAGGGACGGCAGTCTTTGCCTTCTTGAGGTCCTTGGAGGACATGGAGATGGTGGAGATGTCTCTGAGGAGAGGCCGAGAGGCTGGCGAGCTTTACTTTGCTCTCGATAGGTACGGCGGAAGGCTGTGAGCTCCTTATCTTGCTTTGAGTTTGCCCTGGAGGTATAAGCTCTCTTTTGCTTTCCCCCTTTTTTTTTTTTTTTGAGCACACACTTTTCTTTTGCCTTTGGATTGATTGGATTTTTACCTTTCGCGGTATGGGCGTTGGAGTTTTTCCACGTCACGATGTGGCGGCGGCCGGCGAGTACGTCGGGCGTATCCGGCCATGCATTCTTGGTCCAAGCATGCCGGGAGAAGATAAGCTCCGGGGCGTACGACTCTCGTGTACGCGGATTGCCTTCCTTTGACGGAGGTGAGACGGATGAGAGGATGATATTCTATCCACAGGATCGCTTCGAGGTGGCGCGGTGAAGGCGCGAGATTTGGGCTGTGCGGCGGAGGATTACGAGAGGTCGACTGCGATGCCTATTATGCAGGAGAGAGGGTGACGCGCCGGCATGGCGTGAACTCGCCTTTGAGGACACCGGTGGAGCCTCCCGCAGATATGATGCACCCAGTGTGACAGATGCGTGACTGGGATGATTACGGGGGCCGGCCCGGCACTTCTCGGCATTTGTGGCGATTGAGCCGTACCCGTATTTGTTTTGAGGAGGCCGAGGATGCCCCGGGTTACTGGATAGAGAGGGCTTGGGATCCGCGGTACCCTCGGACGGATTTTTCATATATCGAGGATGGGGTCCGATTGAGGGTGCAGATCCCTCGGCTCGAGCGGCTTCCACGAGCTTTAGGCCTCGTCAGGAGTATGAAGGTATGGCTTCTCTTTCTTTTTTTTTTTTACTTTTGTCTTTTCTTTTCTTTCTGTCATCATTTCTCGCTTCAATCAAGTTTCGACGCTTTTGCTTTTGTGCGGTTTTCGGAGGTGGTTGTCGAGAAGCTAACGAAGCAAGTGATCGGAGCTAAGAGATTCATCGGGAGGATGGTCGCTTGCGGGGCTCCTCGAGGCTAGAGCGAGGCGACCACGGCGGCGCCTGTAGGCGGGAGGCTTCCCTATTCGTTCGAGACTTCTTCAGAGACTCCTCTGTCTCCTCTCATTGATCCCCGCGCGGTGCGCCTTCGGATCACGTCATTCTCGGGGATCCACACGGGCGGGGACACGTTTGCGCGGCATGGTGGGTCGTCTTCGTACGTCCAGAGTCCGACGCCTTCACCTTCGGATATGATTTTTTTCGCAGATCTCGGCTTGCCCTATCGGAGCGTGCCGGTTGGTCTGACGAGCCTCTTTACGGAGACGAGGACGATTACGAGCCCGAGATTTTTAGGGCTCCCGAGGAGGCGGGCCCGAGTCGCAGAGGGAGCTAGGGGACGGGACGTCGGGCGCTAGGGATTACGATTGATTACCCCCCCACGATTTTGGGCGAGATTTTGAGATTTATGGTAGGGATTGAGATTTGTAGGTTTATGCACACATTTTTTTTCTTTTCTTTTTCTTTTTTTTCTTGGGATGTAATAATTTAGGATTATTGATGCCTACTTTTTTTTATTTGATTTTTTTTTTTTTGCATACTCTTCTTTTTTTTGTACACTCCCTTTTTGGAATGTAATAATTTAGGATTTTATTTTTTTATGAATGCAATGCAGTATGAATGAAATGTTGCATGAGCCTTGTTTTTTTTTGGCAAGGGTCTTAGTGTTTGGTATATGGGTGGTTTGGGGAGGTTTTGCACGGGTTTCGAGCAAGCGGGACGGAATATTCCTCTTTTGGTGTAGCGGCTTGGTATTGCAGATTTTACGATGAATGACAATCATGTCCGCGCGGAGGAGTCTGCATCGACATTGTCCTTTAATTTTGCTTCAGATCTGGTCTCACTTTATTTCAAATTCAAATATCCTCTTCAACCTCCAGTCCAAACAGCCATTTTCGGGGAGAAAGAGAGAAAAACCATGGAAAACCTTAGAAAAGCTCCATCAAAATTGTCCCAAGAATCCCAAATGTCATTCTTCAACAAGTTCAAGGATTGGTCCCGGGAGATCATGCATGAGAGGAGGTCCTTCTTTGAAGAAAGGTACAAGGTGAAGTGCTTATGGTCTCTCAAGGAATTGATTCCGGATTACGGTCTTTTGAGGGCTTCTTCCTCATTTTGGGATACTAGGAGGCATGTCTTTTGCTTTTCCTTCAACGAGATTGTTCCGACTGTCGAAGAATTTCGGGCCTTACTTGGTGGTCCGGAGGTGGAAGAGATAGCGGTTCCTTTGCCCGGAGGGGCTTCTTTTGTTGACATATTGTGCGTCCTCCTTCATCTTTCCCCGGAGGAAGCGCAAGGTATGATCCGTGGTCAGATCATTTGATATTTCCGGCCTTCCCGATAGGTTTAGGGGCCTAGGCTTTGTGGATGATGCCTATTGGGATGCCTTTGCACTTTGTATGTTTGGCACCTGTTCATGGTCTATTCCTTTGGGATTTGCCATCGGTCTTTCTTGGATGTTGTCGTTCACTGTCGCTTGGCGAGAGATGTCGTTCCTTTGATTTTGGGAGAGACTTTTCATGCTCTCGATAGGCGCTACCGGGAAGTGGTATATGCGCGAGAGCGGCCCGTTCCTCTTGACCCTGTGGGCGATGGAGCGTTTGGGGATTCTTCGGGAAACTCCCGAGCATGATCGAAGCCTTGGACATTTGCCGGGAGGGGGTTCTTGTGGATTTCGATGATCGGGGCTCATGGGAGCGTTGGATGGCTGGTCGCAAGACAGAGGATATCAGATGGTCAGTGCCTTGTTGGCGGGTGGAGACTCGCAGAGTGCTTCAGGACGGGTCTCATGTGGTCATGCTTCCGGGGCTTTCTCAGTCCAGCTTCTATATTCCGTCTTTGGTTCTAAGACAGTTCGGCTTGGAGCAAGTTCCTTTGGAGAACTTTGATGATATAGCCACCAGGGTGGTGGCTCCTGTTTCTATGGATGATCCCTCGGTGTTTCCATTTCTTTCCCGAGCATGGAGGTATGACGTCTTTCCTCCTCGGGTTATCCTCAGGCGTCCAAGACCGGTGTTCCTGACCACTTGGTACCTGGATTGGTACGAGAGGCATTTGGGAGAGACTCAGATGGCTATTTTGAGACGACGTGAGGCCATTGTGGGTGCGGAGGACCTGACTGTTTCGGAGAGGAGGAGGGCCGAGGCGAGAGCCAATCCTCATGACAAGAGCGGAGACGCTGTGACCGACTATGAGGCTTATGTCAAGAGGCAGGAGAGGAGGACTCCTATGCTACCAGCTAGGCTACAGGAGATGAGAGATGACGTTAGGGCTACTAAGGCCCTGACAGAGGCTCGTCTGATAGATCTGTTCCTATACCGAGCTTGGTAGGAGGAAGACCGATATTTTTCCGTTTCGAAGAAGAAGACTCGAAGGGGGAAGAAGAGGGGAGAGGCCGGTTCGAGTGGCTTGGGTGACTACGAGGTTTAGAGTATCCCTTTCTTGTCATAGCGGACACATTAGTTTGATTATGTATCTTAGTTTTCTTTTAGCGAGGTTACCGGTTGTAGGAATGAATCGGGCTTAGACTCATCAAAAAGTTTTTAA
The DNA here is from genome assembly GCA_022495995.1 of Adenophora triphylla var. japonica. Lineage (NCBI taxonomy): Eukaryota > Viridiplantae > Streptophyta > Magnoliopsida > Asterales > Campanulaceae > Adenophora > Adenophora triphylla. The sequence continues at coordinate 158,239 of JAFEMH010005167.1, read as the reverse complement.
CTTGTAATGAATATTTGAATTGCTTGAGTTTTTCGAGACGCTTTCATGGTACGATTGATTGTATTGATGTCAAAGTATGACTTTTATTTGTGTTTTAGACCGAACCGTTTCCATTTGCCTACGTTTTCCTCATTTTGAGGAGCTCGGGTCTTCGTAGTTCAACCCGATTTTTTTGTTTTTTTGTTTTTTTTTTTTGTTTTTTGTTTTTTTGGTGCAACCTGTTTTTACCTAGGCCGCCCTTTTCGGGTTTTCAACCTAGTTGGGTATTACTCTTTTAGCACTCTTTTTTTTTTGTTTTTTTTACGCGTAGTATCTGCGCGGCTTGTCACCATTCACTTTGGGTGTACAAAGGGATTCCCGTCGAGTGCACGCAAGTTGCATGGCTCCTGGAGAAGATCTTACGGATGACGTATGGCCCGACCCATACGGGTTCCCATTTGCCGAGGGGTTGACACGGGTGGGGCTTTTCTTTTAAACGAGATCACCTTCTCGGATCTCCCGATGCTTTACTTTCTTGTCGAAGGCTCTGGCCATTCTTCCTTGGTAGGCTCGGATGTGTTCCATTGCTTTCAATCGGCGTTCATCTAGCGGGGCCAATTCATCATGGCGACTGCGGAGCCATTCGACCTCGTTGATGCGGCTTTCCGGCGGTATACGGAGCGAGGGATCTCTAGCTCGATTGGGAGTACGGCTTCCATTCCGTATGTGAGGGCAAACGGTGTTTCCCCGGTTGCCGTTGGACCGATGTTACGTAGCCCCGAGTGCTAGGTGTAGCTTCTCGGGCCAATCTACGCCTCGGACGGCCATCTTTCGGATGATGTTTTCCAAAGTCTTGTTCTTTGCCTCAACGGCTCCGTTGGTTTGGGGCTGTAAGGAGATGACTTGTGACGGGTTATTCGGAATTGCCGGCACTGTCGCATTCCCCTTGAAGTGGGATCCATTATACGAAATGATTTCGGCTGGCAACCCGTATCTGTATATGATGTTCTCTTTGATGAAGAGAGCTACTTTCCTTGAGTTGAGGCTTTTGTAGGACTTGGCTTCAACCCACTTGGTGAAATAATCCACGGCTACCGGGACGAATTCGTGGCCAGTTCTTTGCTGATGGCGTGATTTTGCCTATGACATCGATTCCCCAAGTGACGAAAGGCCAAGGGGTTGTCATGCGGTATAACTCGTGAGGAGGCAAGTGATTAAGATTGGAGTATCGGCGGCATTTGTCGCGGCTTTTGACGGCTGGATGCGGTCGGTTTCCATGGAGATCCAAAAAGTACCCCATTCTCGGTATGATTTGCATCGAGCTCGAGCATTCATGTGAGGGCCGCAGGTACCACCATGTATTTCTTTCATGAGTTCGGTAGCCTCTTGTTTACCGATACATCGCAGGAGGGGGCCTTGATAACGCTTCTTGTATAGCATATTTCCCAAAAGAACATAATGGGAGGCGAGCCGCTTCGAGTGAGAGACTTTTCGCTTTGATTCCTTCTTTATATTCCCCATCTTCATTTTTGAAAGGGGCCTCGCCATCCTTCGGTCTTGGTAGATACGAGTGTACCGGGGATCATTGGGTGGTTCGGCTTACGCCGATTTCAAAGCAATAAGCGGGATTTTCTCTTCTACCAGGCTACGAACGGTTTGACGGACTTCCCTTCGGGTATTTCAACGAGGAGGCTAGCGTTGCCGAGCATCTGCAAATGCATTGCGATCCCTGGGCAAGTAATGAAAGGTGATCTCCTTGAATTGAGTTACTAGCTCTTCCATGTAAGTGTGATATTTACTGTAGACCCGGGTCCACGGTCTTCCATTTGTTAGAGACACGATTGATGATGAGGGCGAGTCACCATACACCTCCAATTCCTTGATATTTCTTTCAAGGGCGGCTTCCAACCCGGCTATGCAAGCTTCATATTCGGCGGCGTTGTTGGTGACTTCGAAGTTCAACCTTGCTTGCTATGGGGGTGTGTTCGTCGGTAGGATCGACCGAAGCATTCCTATTCCGTTCCCCTTTTGTTTGACGCCCAGTCGAAGAAGAGTTGCAGCGATTTTCTCCTTCTAGAGCGAAGATTCCATCATCGAGAAATTGAGGTTCGAGTCCTCGGGACTCATCACTTGGGAAATCGGCCAAATGTTACGCCATTATGCGTCCTTTTACGAGATTTCCTTGAAACATAAGTGATGTCATATTCGGCCAAAAAGAACGACCATTTTGCCAACCTCATGGAGATGGAAGACTTGTCGAACGAGATATTTGATGGGGTCTATCCTTGAGACAAGATGTATTGGGTGAGGCTGCATGTAGTGTTTCAACTTTCCCACTACCCGGACCAAACTGCGCAAGTCTTCTCGCAGCGAGTAATTGAGTTCGCTTCCTTGGAGCTTTACGCTACTGAAATAGATGGCGTTTCGATCTTGGAATCTTTCTTCTCTTGAGCTAGCATAGCCCCAATTGTTGTATCCGTGACGAGTTAGATATAGCAAGAGTGGCTTTTGCCGATGTGGTGGGCGAGAGAATCGGGGGATTCACAAGGTATGCCTTGATCTGTTCAAAGGCAAGGCGACATGGAGTCCATTACGTGTAGGCATTTTTCTTCATCAACTTGAAGATCGGCTCGCGGTCGAGGTCGGTGATTTACAAAGCGGCTTATGTATTGCGGTCTTCCCATGAAGGATTTCACTTACATCGGTGTCAGGGGTGGCTTCATTTCAACTATCGCCTTGATTTTACGGGGATCTACTTCGATTCCCGTTACGTCACCATATATCCTAGCACCTTACCTCGTCTTACACCGAAGGTGCACTTGGCTGGATTCGGTCTCATGATGTGGTCTCGGAGGCGGCCGAAGAATTTTCTCAAATCAACAAAGTGCTGGCCATCGATCCTCTGGAGTGTATTATCATGTCGTCCACATAGACCTCAATTTCTTTGTGGATCATGTCATGGAACGAGCCGTAGCTGCCCTGCAGTACGTAGCCCCGGCATTCTTTAGTCCGAACGGCATGGCCGTGTAGCGATAGGTGCCCCGAGGGGTTGTGAAGGCCGTTTTGGCTTGATCCTCTTACGCCATTTTGATTTGGTTGTAGCCGGCAAAACCGTCGATGAAGGATTTAACTTCATGGTTGGCCGTGGAATCTACCAAAATGTCGATGTTTGGCGGGGAAATCGTCTTTTGGGTGGCTTTGTTCAAGTCTCACAAGGAAGTCTACGCACCAGGATCTTTCCGTTGGCCTTGGTCACCGTTACTATGTTGGAAAGCCATGTAGGGTATTCAATGACCACTGATGAACCACCTTACGAGCATCTTTTCTATCTCTTCTTTCACTTGTAGGGACCATTCGGGCTTAATTCTTCTTAGCTTACGCTTTGCGGCTTGACTTAAGGTCGAGCGGTATTCGGTGTTCAACTATGGAAGGATCAAGGCACTGGCATATCTTTATAGGACCATGCGAACACATCCACGAATTCTTTTAGTAGCTCAATTAGGGCGTCCCTTTCGGTCCCTTGAAGAAACTACCAATCTGCGTCTCTTTAGGCTCTTCCGCGGTTCCCAAATTCACATTCGTCAAAATCTCTTCGGCGGCTTGGGCTCGATTTTCCTCTTTCCAGGACAACTTTGCTTAAAGATTTCTTTGATATATTGTTCATTTAATGTGTACGCTTCTTCATCTAGTGAATCGTTATTAAGCTGTTTTTAGATTATTAGTTAATTCATCATTAGTTAAAGTGGCAATTAAGGGATACTCGAAAGGTTCGTCATTTCATTGAGAATAAGAGGAATACGGCATTGGCTACAATTTCGTGGTCTTCGGGCGTGAGGCCATCGGACGATTCGGAAGACTCAAACTCAACAATGAGAGACTCGAGAGGACTTTACAAAGGTTGACACAAAGGGACGGGGAACCAATCCAAGTTTGGTGATCATTTCTTCTTTGGTCGCGGACGGAGCTGAGAGAGTTTCCCAATTCTTTAGCGGCATTCTTTGTCGGAGGCCTCATGACTCGGGGCTGTCTCATTTCTGTCCTCCTTCCTCGATCGTTGCTATCATCTCTTTGTACGAACCCGAGAATCAATTGTGTTTGGCGTCTAAAAAGCGAGCATGTGGATGTAGGGATCTTCCTCAGTGCAGGGATTTCTATCTCGTCACAATCGGACCGCTCAATCCGGATGTAGGGCGTATTGCGTCTCGGTGTCTTTGCTAGAAAAATCTCATGTCCCATACTCGAGCGGAAAGGCTTGGCGAGTAGTTCGGCAAGGAGGACGTCCCACGACGTTCATAGATTCGAGTTGAGTATGACGATGCTTGTCGATCTTTATCATGAAAATTTCTGGCTTGGCGGGGGTCGGAGAGTGGGTTTGAAGAATGGTGACGAAAGCTGTGATTAGGAGCAGGGGTTTGTGTGCCTGTATCATGGCGGCGTTCAATGTTTCCTTCCGGTATGCCTCCAAATGTTGGAAATGACAATTGGATTTGATGAATCGGACTTCTTCGGAGTACGCTCGCTTGAGTGCGTTGACATAGTTGGCATCACCGGATTACGGGGATTACGGCGAGGCTTTCCCGATAGTCACTTGGTCGACTCGGAGGAGGTAGCCCCGGTGTACGGCTAAGAGCATGCTTGGTAACGGTCTCGGCCGTTCCCTATGAGGAAGGCTGTCGCCCCTTATGACTTCTAGGTCCCCTTGTCGGTTAATGAATTTGACACATTGGTGGAGAGTGGAGACTATGGCTTTCATGTGATGCAACCAAGGGCGCCCTAGTAGGGCTGTGAACTCGGAGGGGATATCTATTACATAGAACTTTGCGGGCACCATTTGGGTTTCGTACCGAGTTCGAGTCACTTGTCCCGGGATGGGACGGGACGTGCCATCATATGCCTTGGCCCGACCGGGTAGATGGGATCATGTGCCTTTCATTGATGCGTAAGGCCCGCATCATGCTTTGAGGGGAGGACATTAACGGCTGATCCGTTGTCCACCAATACTCCCGAGGAGCGATCTTGTGTTGAGCTTAATGGTGATGTACAAAGCTTCATTATGTTGGGAGACATCTCTTGGTAAATCTTCGTCGCGAGAAGGTGATCATGCTTTGCCATATAGGCGGGGTCATAGATTTGGTCCTTATCTCGGGATAGAGAGTCATCAAGCCGATCACTCCGTGCTTTTTCTTGCGAGGTAGAGCCTTTGCCGAAGCCCACAGGTTATGCGAGGCCTTTTGTGGCGGTTGCCCTCTCCGGTCAACATGTTGATTGAGTGGGAGCGCCCAGGCGCGTCGGTTTTCTTCGTCGGTGTATACTCGGGAGCTGGACAAAGCGAACCTTGGGCGACCCAGGGGGTTGGACTTACGTTACTGCGGTACTACGGTATCCGAAGGTCTCAATTCCGTCGTTGGCAAGGCTTTTACGCTCTTTTACCTGTTTGCTTTGGGAAGGCGGCGGAGTAGAGTACATAATAATCAAATCCCAGGATGGCTCCCCGAGCGTTCCCAGCTTTGTTATCACCGGCCTCGAATCTCTCCTTCAATTTTCTTTGGGAGGAAATTTTCTTTTTCTTAGGAGGACGGTCCTCGTGTATCCAGTCTGATAATCCCTTTCAAGGCAATCGGGACGATCACAAATATCCCACCAAATGTGTTATACGAGTGGTGGCGGATTTGGGACCTCGGGTTGGCGGTCTTGGAATGACTTTGAGTGGAAGCGGTCAGGGGATCTGGCTGTTGGGCTCATGCGGAAGCGAGTGATTGGACTCCGCCGGATAATGAGAGATATTGAGGTCCGGGGAACGGGCATATGTTTGTCCTTGAGGTAGCCCCGGTCGGTTGGGATATTGTTAAGGTCCGAGAAGTGGCGTGTGGCCTCTTCAATCCGGGCTGTATGCATTGCAGCGTTCTTCCGGGGCTTTGATGGCTGACCATATTTCTTCAAGCTGTTCCTGATTTTCATCACTCGGGTGATATTTGCGGGATCATCACTTTGAGAGGGGACAGCCGACGGTATACCGAACTCTTTCGTCCACTGGCTGTTTGGGGGCCGGTTGCCACTGTAAGTCGACGGGTAGGAGTCCCGGCGGTGGAAACATAGGAATTTTGGGGTAGCATCTCGATGTATCCGGGACGATTAAGAAGGGGAGGAGAACCCTCTTCCTTCTTTGCGGTAAAAGTGCCATCGGAATTGAGGCTGATAGTCAAACCATGACTTGCGATAACCCCGAGAAGGTCGCTAATTTGAGCCTCATGTCGAAGTCTCATCTCGTTCTACCAAGCTGGATCCAATCTTGAGTCGGTACGAGGGATTTTGGAGGACGGAGTGACGTTATCCCCATCATTACCGGCGATGCGAGACATTACGAAACCGGAGTCGGAATAAATGGCGAAGCTGATGACGCGCTTGACTCTTCCCAACTAATCAAACGATGACCCGGTGCCCGAAACCAAGCTTTGTGTGGAGCTGCGGGGGAAAGGACATGAATGTTCAGATGTCTGGGAATGGAAGGAGGGTAGGTGTTTGGGCATTGGGCTCATGCAACATGCAGTTATTTGTTCACGTTTACTTAAAACATGTTTTATTAACCTAGTCGGTTGGAAAAGATTGCTCTTCTTTTCGCAAACTACTGCGGATCTGGATCGGTGGGCCCGTCACTACGTCTATAAGCCCCTCGTATTCCACCTATATTTCGACCTCCCGGGGTGGGCGGCCCGGGCGAGGGTCCTATAGGGCAAGCGGGTCCCACCGACCGAAAGAAAAACGATCCTAAAAGTCTGGCGGGTAATCGAGTCTTAACGAGCATTCGATGTAAATTACGGACAAAGCTGACGTCAAAAGTCAAGATCGTGTCCGAGGGCTCGACGAAAAGTCGGCATGATTTGGACTGATAAGCGTCCACAATTGATCTTGACTTGTCGTCAGTTAGGCCGTAATTAGGCATGGAATAATCATTAATCCTTGATGACTTAGTGTCAATCTTTGGGAGTCGGTGCATAATTTGTGCCGATCGAGCCGAAGTCATGGCGCCGGTCAATATCTTGGTCAAAGTCTGCGGCGGAAAATCGGCGAGAACTTCGGCGATTAGGGTCCCGAAAGATATTGAGTCGGTATGCCGACAAAGGCTTGAAAGGAAAGGTCTATACACGAGACGGGGCATGACACGGACCCGGACTAAAAACCAACCGGGTCTCGGACAAAGTGTGTCACGGACAAGTGCATAGTCGACACGAGGCTCCATGGGATGTTTGGGTAGTCTGTGCTCATCCGAGAGGCGTAATAAGACCAAACGGACCGCGACAAGGATTTCCGGAGTTAGGGACGTAGTGTGCGATGTACGGTCACGTGCGCGTAGTGTGCAAGCGATCTATCTTCTCTTTACGAGTAAAATAGGAAATTTTTTATGTGTCTTAAAAATAAGATGCATGATTTTATTTTTTTTTGAAAATTTTCTTTTTTTGAAAATCCCTTTTTTTTTTGAATTTTTTTTTTGAAATTTAATGAACACATAAGCACGTAAGCACGAAAATTCCGACAGTTAGGGACATTATTCCGACAGTTGAAATTTTGACTTTCCCCGAGGCGGCAAAAATAACACGAAAACTGTGCAAAAATCAACACACACACAAAAATGATTTTCAAAGTCGGGACGAAAGCTTGACCCTCAACAGTTTTTTCTTTTTTTTTTTGAAAACGGTGATACCGGTATGTGGGATTGTTAAACCACAATTTATCCCCGACTCGTGTTAGGAGGCGGTAACGGGAAGTTTAATGGTTTCCACCAATATACCAAATACCATTTTTTTTAAAAAGCTTTTCCCCAGCGGAGTCGCCACTGTGATGATGTGTCGCCATTTCGCGGGAAAAAAATCGATTTTTCGCGTTTCTTTGAAAAAACCAAATAAAACCCGGGAAAAAGAACGGAGTCGCCACGCCATTTTTGTTTTAAGGGCCAAAACTTTGAAAAATGCCCGAGATCAGAAATTTGGGTTCGGAGGTCATGTTACACGCCGGGAAGGACGTTAGTGTGCACCCGGAATGCCTCGTAAAACGAGTCTTCCAAGCTGAAAATCATTTGTGTGTGTGTGTGTGTTTTTGTGTTTTGGCCAAAATAATTTGAAACTCAGAAAAGTAAAAATTGAGATATCTTTTTAAGACTTTAAACTGATCCCATGATTTTTTGAAAGATTTTTGGATTGAGATTTGGTACTCAAAAGACCTTTTGAAGTTGAGAGTCACTTCTGCCAGAATGAAAAAGGCAGTGGACCTTTGATTTTGAAATGGATTCAAGGGTCTTAAAACTTCATAATCTGGATAAACTCAGAGAATGAAAGTTGTTTCAGACACCTTAAATAATATTTGTACGAAGGAATTTTCCATTTTGGAGAAGATTTGAGGGGTCAAAACCTTCTGGAAATCTCAGATATGCAATCTGGATTTCCAGAAGCTGATGAACTAGCCTCTAAAAGAAAATTTGAAAAGAGGAGTTTTACTCACCCAAAAAATAAAGTAAAAATATTTCTGGAAAGATTTGGATGTTGGCTACAAAAAGTGTTTTGTAGTCAATACCAAATTCCAAGTTTTTCTGTGTCCAAAAATTAAGACAATGGAATGGGATCTTGGAAAATTGCTACTGGACAGCAACTTCTCAAGAAAGAAAATATGATTTAAAGGGGGTTTTGCATCCATGCTTGTCCCAATTTCCCTAGGTTTTGGTTAGTGATCACTTGACATTTTAGTGGTGAATCAACTATACCAAACCATCCTTGGGGTACATTAGGACTAAGCACTTCATTTGCATTGGGAAGGGGAATTTTATCCTTTGAAAATGAGATTTGATGCTTGAAAATGGTTTTTAGGGTTTTGAAAATGAGTTTTCTTTGCAAGAAAGTAATAGAACTTGAAAATAATGTTGATCCTTGTAGAAGATCATCCATGGAGATGAACTTCCATGGTGATCTTCTTGGATCTAAGCCAAGAAGATAAATGAACTACATTTTGTAGTTTGAAAATGCATGCATGGATGAGAGATTTAGGGTAAGAAGAGGGAGGTTATACCTATCTTCTTTGTATTTTGGGGCTTTGGCTTGAATGTATGAGTGTTTGACGCTTTGAATATGATGGTGAGTGAGTTTGATTTGAGTGAGTGAAGGTTGGGAAGATTCAAGAGAAAAAGGTGACAATTCTTAAAGAATTCTCACTGTTTTCTCAAGTATATTCGCCAGATACTATGAATTGTGCTCTTCTTCCCTCTTTTTTTTGTGACTGGAGGGCTCAATTTATAGCCCTCTGAAAATTGCAATCATGTCCGCGCGGATGGGATTGGTGGCGTGCATTGTTCATTAAATGCTGCTCCAGGCTTTGGACAAGAGGAATAATCTTTTTTAAAATTCAAATTAACCAGCCAGATTATGTTTCCAGCCATTTCTTTTTTTGGTTTTTCTTATTTCTTTTGCTTTTTTGATTCCTTTCCTTGGTTTATCTTTTTTTGGTAATCCCCATTTTGCCCTCACTTTGTTAGAAAAGTTAGAAATGTTAGGAATTGTTAGAAATGTTATAACTTTCGTTAATTTTCTAACGAAAATTCTAACAAGCTCAAATTGGAGCACTTACAGTAAGCTAAACACTTCGGAAGAAGAAGAGTCTCCCATTGAACTCTGTTCGGTTGTCAACCTAACGGTTTATTTATATCCGCAAGCGCACGGGCTATTGTAATATAGCGGGTGCAAGTACGGGTCGATCCCACAGAGACAGGGTTTACTAGGGGATATTTTTGTCTTTAGAAAGTAATAGAAAAGAATGGGGGGAGATAAAATTTGTTTTTAGAAAAATAGAGAGAACATAAACAGAAAGTATTTTTATTAGATTCTTATAAAACGAAGCATTCTCGGGATTGGAAATCATACACATAATTTTATTCATCAAATCGTCATTGTCTTAGAAATAAAAGGTTTTCATAAAAAGCAAGGATGGTATGTTAATCCTACACTACTTCGGGCTAAGACAGTAGCGTTTGTATTCTTCACTAATTATGTCCTAACTGTTTGAGATTTCCGTTTACGTTATTCCCGCCCTGTCACAAACGGGCGTTCCGGCTTATCTCTAGCTGACCATAATTAGTAAGAATCCATTAAGGACGAGAGTCAACATACTTTCCATTAAAGGAACATCCCTAGGCCATTGAACTACTCTCGTGATCAATGAAACCTAGTTTCTTTATATGGTTCCGTCAATCGAGATTCTCCGCTAGGTACTTCTCTCAATTGACTGAATCATACAAATTGGATATCTCCAAAATGTAAGGCATTTAGAGAATAATACAAAGAAATTGATTAGATGAAGAGAGAAGACAAGACTTATCATTTTTAGATGATGAATAGATATGCTTTTGAGTTTCCAACCCCAAGAATAATGGGGATTTACTCACTAGCCATCTAGAACATATAAGCAATTAAAAATAAAGGATTGAGTAAGAAGGACTTATGATGAATAGAAGGCAAATGGCTGGAAATGATGCTTCACTTTTATTGCTTTACCTCCAAGGTACTTCTAAGAACAAAACAATGACTTTGATCTTCAAATATTCTTTGAAAATTGTTATCACAAGTGTTTGTGTTTAATCTCTAATCTATCTAATATCGGTAAAATTCTCTCTAAAATTCGTGTCTAAGACTGATTACAAAGGGTCTTTTTATAAGGGGAGGAGACTCTTCAATTGAAGGTGCTTCCAAAAGGTGCCTTTAGTCTACGGATCACGTCCTTGCACGGCCGTGTCAAGGGTTTTGCACGGCCGTGTGACCCTTGGCGCCAGATTTGAATTTGAATTTGGAAGACTTGCACGGCCGCTCCGAGGTTAGCTGCACGGCCGCTCCATATAATGACACGGTCAAGGCCTCTTCATTGCTCGGCCACTCCATATTTTGGGGCCAAAAATGGCCTCGAAAAAGGCCTTAAGTGCACGGTCGCTCCACTACTAGCTGCACGGCCGCCACCTGGATTTAGCTTTGTGTGTCCATTTTGCTTGGTGCTCTCCCATGTCTTTTATCTTTAAAATATCCAAGCATCCTTTTGACATAAAAAGGCCTTAAAACCTGTCTAAAAATGCATAAAATATACCAAATGCGTAAAATCTAGATAATATGAAGAAGTAACTAAAAGTACATAAAATGGAATGAGAAATGATGATTTATTTAAGTAAAAGTATATAAAACTTGGGATAAATGACTATATAATAGTCACTTATCAAACTCTCCCACACTTAAGCTTTTGCTTGTCGCCAAGCAATTTTAAGATGAAAATACGGAGAGGGAGAAAAAGAAAAGAAAAGCGAAAATGATTCCTCAGAAAATAAAGTAGAAAGCCTTTAAATGTCTTTTGGATAATGCCTTCATTTTTCTAGTTCATATTTTGTATACCTTTAAAAATTATTAAAAAGAGGTATTTTGGGGATATTTTTAAAGAGATAATTTGCAAGACAATAACCTAATATAGCATATATAGAATTTTGATCAAGTAAAACATGCTAGAAGGATAAATCTTAGATCATTTCTTGGTAGAGAAATTTTCACTCTTTAGAGTGATTTTTGAGAAAAGATGAATTTATTTCTTTAAAATGTACAAGGGAAAGGTATAAACATTTATTCACAAATTAGAAGTTCCCGAAGAATTGTATTGCATTCTTGAATCACAAGGGTGAAAAATGGATGATGATAGTGGAAAAATCTCATCAAAGTTTCAACAAATTTATCTTATTTTTGTACGTGTTATATTTTTGCAAAAGACCTTAGTTATTTTTTATCCTTTCAAGTAGGAGACATTGTGACTGCGAACCCCATGTTCCTAATACTTAGATCAAGAATACTTTTGGATATTACTCCCACTTGGCAAGGAAGCATCGTCACAGCGAACGCCGTGCCCCGAGTTACTTAGGAAGTAATAGGTTTCTTTTTGCTTTTTAAGGCTTGGTGACTAAGTCACTCTTTTAGCAATAAGATAAAAATGTCTAACTTTGATTTGATTTGTGGAAATGGAAAGATGGAATTTTGATGAAGAGGTGTGATTCAAGGGATGCAAAACAAAGGGTGCTTCTAATAAGGGAATAAACATTTAATAAAATGTAAAATGTACAATCTTAAAGAAATATTTTCAATATATTTTTCATAAGAATAACCAAGTGTAGATTGCTAAAGATTCCTTCTAATCAAATGTTTTTTTCTTGATGAAACCCTATATTTTGCTATACTAACTTATGAGGCTTTCAATTATTTCTAAAAAAAATATTCCTAAATTTTTCTTCTTTATAAATTTCTAAGTTTATAAAAAATATGAGAAGAAAGACAATAGGCATTATTCTAGGGCAAATGGCAAGCATATAAATAATGATTATGGATCATCGTAGGGATTATTACCTTTTATATATATATATATATACTATACATGCATAAAATAAAAATGCAACTAAGTTAAAAAGAAAAAAAAAAATTACACTAGAAAGCAAGTAAATTTAGTCTAAGAAGCAAGTAAATTTTAAACTAGAATGCGAAAAATAAAATAAAGATAGGTATACCCCCCCCCCCACACTTGAAATGAACATTGTCCTCAATGTTTCAAGGAACGATGTCAATTCCGGGAGGGTAAGAGAAACTTACTAACATGGTGGTGGTTGAGGAAAGTCGTCCCAATTGTTGACTCCATAGTTGAAGATGGTGTTCACTTGCCTCTGAATCGCACCCACACGATTTTGTATATCATTCCGGAAGTAATGAAATTCATTGTTGAAAGTGTCGAACCGAGTCATTATTTGATTGTTTTGAAGCTCGATCCGGTCAAACCTATCATTAAAATCTGGTGGCAATTGGGGTGGATTGGGATGGTGTTGCTCTCCTTCTTCTTCTTCTTCCTCCTCTTGGTTTGCTTGGCTTGATTGGCCCTCCCCTTGGATCATAGAATTAGGAAAGATCCAAGTTTGAAATTGATGAGTTCGGGCAACGGGGAGGATGGGACTAGGCAAAACAATGTAGGGCGTTTTATCCGGCCCTACCAACCAATTGTATTTCCCACGTCCTCTATCCGAAATCATTTGCATTATTCGTAGGGTTGGAATATCCAACTTTGTCGAACCCGAAACCGCAACCTCATTGGCGGGCATTACACGCCGAAAATGGTTAGCAAACAAAGTAACAATACCACCAATATGAATCTCCCCATTGAAAGTTGGAGAGACAATGTCACTAAACAACTCTATCAAGAAATGGCTCAAATTCACCCTCCTATGAGCCCTCACCAAAGACCATAACAAAAATAACTCCTTCTTATTCACCGTACCCTTATCTTCCCTTGCAAAAACGGTACAAGCATAGAACCTATGCATAAGCCGAAGAACGGGATGGATAATAGACGAGGCTTTTGCAGTTCTAGACTTGAAGGATGGGATTCCGTTTATTTGCTCCCAAAACACATTCTCCCTAATCTCGATGGGAAAATCGATTTCATAATTGGTGTAAGCGGGCCAACCCAAAATTCTGTTTATATCAAAGGAAGTGAGGTGAAACTCCTCTCCACCAAGCCTAAAATACAAATGTATCAACTGATATGGCTCCCCCGTATCTCCACAAATTTCTGTTGTAAATTCCTTCCTCATAGTGCACAAGAACTCCAAAGTGATTCTTTCATAGGTTTTTGCATCCAATTCGAGAAAATCACCACAACCAAACCCGGTGTGGAATCTTCTTACATTGGAATAAACATCCAAGGCTTTGAGGGCAGGAATATCTGGGAATTAGGTTGGCCTAATCCTCTTTTGACGAAGGGCGATAAATCTAGCCACTTCGGAAGGTTCTCTAAACTCAATACCCAAATCATTGAGCGTTGGGTTCAGATTAGGAGTAGGAGATGGTTCCTTTCGGGACCTTTTCGAACCCCTGTCAGTAGTCTTTCCTTTTCCCTTCCTTCCTTCCATTAAAAATTTGCAGAAAAATACCCAAAAAAGTTGAAGAGACAAGAGAAGTGAAAGAGTTTTTACCCAAATTAATCTGAATAAACCTGAAATCTTTGTTAAACAGCCACTAGACACCCAAAAGCTTCTTCCTTGCACCTTAATTCGGAGTAACCTCTTAGGATTTATGAAATGGGTGAAGGGTTTCTTGAATTTTCGGAATTGGGGTTTTAGGGGGGTTTTGGGATGATTTTGGTTGGAGAGAAATGGTTGACTGGTGGATTTGAGGAGGATTGAGGGTTGTATTGTGAGTTAAAATGGTGGAGAAGTGGGTTTTTAAAGTGGGTGAGGCAGAGGAATTGATGGAGAGTTGAAGAAGATGAAGTGAATGAGGGAGGAGGGAGAAAGGCACGTCTTTTTGACTAAAACGACGCAACTCCCCAGACGATGTGCACAGCTGGGTCAAGGGACTTGCATGGCCGCTCCCTTTTGCTGAGTCAACTCTTCCTGACTCGATATGAACTGGACGGCCGCTCCAACATGTGCTGCATGGCCGCGCTAACCAATATTCACCACTTTTAATTTTTTTCTTTTTCTCTTATTTTTTTGTATACCTACAAAACAAAGTTAGCACAATAATAATAATAATAATAATAATAATAATAATAATAATAATAATAATAATAATAATAATAATAATAATAATAATAATAATAATAATAATAATAATAATAATAATAATAATAATAATAATAATAATAATAATAATAATAATAATAATAATAATAAAAATGAAATAAAATAAAATTAAAGTAAAGTAAAATATAAAGAAAATAAAGCAAAAATAATTCATCGGTTACCATCCCGATGATGCTTGTTTTAGGTCCTTAGCTTGACCCCTTTTCGGTAGTAGGAGATGCGTGATATTTGGTTGGCCTTTTGTCATTGACAACTTGCCAATGCAACCCTTCCGGAGTAATAAGTATCTTTTGCGGTAGACATTTCTTCCATCCCGATTTCTTGGGTAGAACAAGCGACCTATAGTCTTTGCATCTTCGAAAATTCGAAGTGACCTCCTTCTTTGCTCTTTTTGACTTTTCCACTGCATTGTTAGTTTTGGGACATGCAGAAATATCTAAAGCATTATTATCATTGCAAATCAAAGGTTCAACATCTATGGGATCATTTTTCATTCCTTCCTTTGATTGCGGTTCCTCACCCATCAAATCTTCTTTACTTGGAATACAATTTTCTTCACTTGGGGTGTAGGTTTCTTCACTTGGGGTCCAATTTTCTTCATTAGGGGTGTAGGCCTCAAAATAGGGATCTTCGAGATCTGACCTATGCATACTAAACTCGACCCTTTCTTTCCCCACATTTAGGAAAAAGGTGCCATTTTTTACATCTATGATTGCCCCCGCAGTGGCAAGAAATGGCCTTCCTAGAATGACGGGAATATGATGGTCTTCCGCCATATCTAGAATTACAAAGTCGACAGGGATGATCAAGTTCCCTACTCAACATGGCAAGTTTTCCATAATACCAACGGGGTATTGAACGGAACGGTCTGCCAATTAGAGAGTTATGGTTGTGGGTTTGAGTTCCCCTATACCAATTTTCTCGCTAACCGATAATGGCATTATATACTTACGCTAGCTCCTAAGTCAAGGACAACGTTATCAATGTTTATTCTGCCAACACAACAAGGAATGGTGAATGTACCTGGATCCTTTAATTTCGGAGGATTTTTATTTTGCAAAACAACACTCACTTCCTCCGCCAACATAACATTTTCATTTTTTTCTAGCCTTTCTTTTTCAAAAATTAATTTTTTCAAAGGTTTAACGGCTAAAGGCATATCTTCATGTTTTATGAAATATGGAATGTTGACATTAATGGAATCTAGGTTTACAAGGAATTCATCATAATCCTTGTCTTCCTTTCTTGGGGATTCTATCCCCGAACTAGTCTCAATCATCGAAGGGATTGGACTATGATTGATATTTCTAGGGCATTCATCTATCTTTTCTTGCTCATCCCTAGTTTTTATCATGTTAACTTGCTCATTTGGCCTTTGAGATTGGCCGGGAAGACTCCCTTGTGGCCTATTCATTGGGGTAGCCTGTTGAGCTTGTTGAGTCTCTAGCATCTTATTATGTGTTGCTAAGTTATCCAACCTAGCATTGAGAAGTTTAAAGCATTCCCTAAATTCATTATTGATATTTTCTTGGGAATTTTTATTTTCCACTACGAAATCCATTATAAGATCCAATTTTGACTTAGGGGGGAAGGTACTTGCATTGTTATTGAAATTCTTAGGTGCAAATCCCGGGGGTTGTGTAGATGGCTGCGGGTTAAGAACGTTGTTATTCTTATAGGAAAAGTTGGGGTGATTCCTCCACTCGGGATTGTATGTATTAGAATATATCCCCCCCTTTTGTCCAAAAGAATTTACAAAGTTCACTTGATCATTAGAGGTAATGTCAAGTAACTCGCAGTTATCCGTATTATGTGAGTTAGACCCACATAATTCACATAACACATTTACACTAGCTACAGGATTGACATTAAGATTTTCAAATTTTTTCAAAAGCATGTCAACCTTAAAAGAGAGGAGAGTAACTACATCAACATTATATTTACCGGGCATACCTTGTTGTTGCTCCCTATCATTTGACCATTGGTAATGGTTCAATGCAATGTTTTCAATAAGGTCATATGCCTCATCAACTCCTTTGTTCATCAATGCTCCTCCTGCAGCGGCATCAATGGTCTCTCTTGTCTTGAATATGAGACTGTTGTAGAAGGTGTGAACAATCAACCACTTTTCAAGCCCGTGGTGGGGGCACATTCTGAGAAGTTCCTTGAACCTCTCCCATGCATCATACAAAGTCTCACTATCCGTTTGACAGAAGTTAGTGATCTTCGTGCGTATTTGGGCTGTTTTGCTTGGTGGGAAAAATCGACCAAGGAATGCTTCTTGAATTTGGTCCCATGTTGTCAATGAATTTTGGGGGACCGAATTCAACCATTGTTTCGCCTTATCCTTAAGAGAGAAAGGAAAAAGGCGCATCCTAATCACTTTCGGGGTAATAATTTGAATACGTGTGGTATCACAATATTCAAGGAATGTTTGGATGTGGAGATGAGGATCTTCGAAAGCGGTGCCGCTATATTGGTTATTCATAACCATATGCAAGAGCTGCGGCTTTATCTCAAAGTGTGCCGCTTCGGCATTCGGCACAACAATATGGGATCTAGTTCCCGGGGTACTTGGATTAACAAAGTCCCGTAGGGTCCTAGCCGGTGTTTGCGGTTCTCCTTCCGCCATATGTTTCCTTAAGGTCTCTTTAAATCTTCTTAGTCTCTCGTGAAAGCTTCGTTCGGGTTCCGGATCAAAATTTTCAAGGAATGTCCGAGCGCGTTTCATCACTAAGAGAAAATCACTTAAAGAGAGATTAAACGCAACAATTTATCGGAAGTAAAAGCAAAACAAAACAAAAAAAAAACAAAAAAAAATGAAAAATTATGTAGTAAAGACAAAAACTTAAAATAAACTGTTGTCCCCGGCAACGGCGCCAAAAACTTGTTGGGGTGTTAACCTAACGGTTTATTTAATATCCGCAAGCGCACGAGCTATTGTAATATAGCGGGTGCAAGTACGGGTCGATCCCATAGAGACAGGGTTTATTTTGGAAATATTTTTGTCTTTAGAATTATAGAAAAGATTGGGGGGAGATAAAGTTTGATTTTGAAAATGGAAAGAACATAAACAGAATATACTTTAATAAAACTCTTATAAAATAAAGCATTCTCGGGATTGGAAATCATACACATAACATTGTTCATCAAATTGTCATTGTCTTAGAAATATAGGTTTTCATATAAATCAAGGATGGTATGTTAAGCCTACGCTACTTCGGGTTAAGACAGTAGCGTTTGTATTCTTCACTAATTATGTCCTAACTGTTTGAGATTTCCGTTTATGTTACCCCCGCCCTGTCACAAACGGGCATTCCGGCTTATCTCTAGCTGACCATAATTAGTAAGAATCCATTAAGAACGAGAGTCAACATACTTTCCATTAAAGGAACATCCCTAGGCCGTTGAACTACTTTCGTGATCAATGGAACCTAGTTTCTTTATATGGTTCCGTCAATCGAGATTCTCCGCTAGGTCCATCTCTCAATTGACTGAATCATACAAATTGGACGTCTCCAAAATGTAAGGCATTTAGAGAATAATATAGAGAAATTGTTTAGATGAAGATAGAAGACAAGACTTTTCATTTTTTAGATGATGAACATGTATGCTTTTGAGTTTCCAACCCCAAGAACAAGGGGAATTTACTCACTAGCCATCTAAAACAAATAAGCAATTAAAAATAAAGGATAGAGTAAGAAGACTTATGATGAAAATAGAAGGCAAATGGCTGGAAATATGCTTTTTTTATTGCTTTACTCCAAGGTACTTCAAGAACAAAACATGAACTTTGATCTTCAAATATTCTTCGGAAATTGATCTCACAAGTATTTGTGTTTAATCTCTAATCACTATACTCTAGAATATCAGTAAAATTCTATATAAAATCTGTGTCTAAGACTGATTACAAAGGGTCTTTTTATAAGGGGGAGGGGACTCTTCAAGAAGGTGCTTCCAAAAGGTGTCTTTTAGTCTGCAGTCACGTCCTTGCACGGCCGTGTCAAGGGTTTTTCACGGCCGTGCACCCTTGGCGCCAGTTTTGAATTTGAATTTGGAAGACTTGCACGGCCGCTCCGAGGTTAGCAGCATGGCCGCTCCGAGGTTGGCACGGCCAACGCCAGTTCATTGCTCGGCCACTCCATGGTTTTGGGGCCAAAATGGCCTGTCATGGCCTTAAGTGCACGGCCGCTCCACTACTAGCTGCACGGCCGCTCCACCTGGGTTTAGCTTTGTGTGTCCATTTTTCTTGGTGCTCTCCCATGTCTTTTATCTTTAAAATACCCAAGCACCCTTTTGACATAAAAAGGCCTTAAAACCTGTCTAAAAATGCATAAAACATATCAAAGGCGTAAAATCTAATAAATGTGAAAAAGTAAGTAAAAAGTACTTAAAACTAAATAAAAAATGATGATTTATTTAAGTAAAAGTATATAAAACTTCGGATAAATGACTATATATTATTCACTTATCATATGCTGGAAGTGATCGGCTATTTGCTGGAGGGTTGCTCATTTCGCTCTCATGCCGAGAACGTAGGTGTCGACATGCGTTTGAGGACATTCAGTTCCGTCGAATCGGTCCATCTCCAGCATCCTGAACTTGGCAGGGAGACGCGTGACCATTCCCGGATTTGTGGATTTGAGCATTTCCTGCTTTGAGCTGCTCATGGTGGCTTTCAGGTCTTTCATCTGTTCGACCATCCAGGCTAAAGTCGGGTCCAGCGGTGGACTTTGAGGCTCGACGCCGGGTGCTACCATATGAGCGGTAGTGATTGGAGGTGGAGGGCTTGATATATGTGGATATATGGGGGCCTTTTTTGAACTGTATCGGGGTTTATCCCCGGTGTTTTGGGATTCGTGTATAGGCAACGGGATGAACCCGGAAGGGTATTGAAGGAGATTGGCATCTGTCTGAGATGGTCCAGCGGTGCGCTAGTGGTATTGAGTGATGGGAGTAGCACTGGCTTGGCCATATATGATGGGGTTTCCCTGAAAGGTGGCAATGTGAAGCCTAGGTCGGCTGTTTCCTTGGTTCGAAGGCACCCCGTAAGTCGGCGGGGGAGGAACATGGTTGAAGGTTTGAGGAACTGGCTTTGGGGAATCGTCGTCCTCGACCAGGACGAAAGTACCGTCTGACTGGGGGATAGCTGCTATACCTCGCTCATTCTGAAGCTGTACCACGAAATTCTGCTGATCTTCTTTCTACCTCTTGTGAACCTCACAAGTCCGGATGGCTTCTTCCAAAGTCATATCTGTTATCGGTGGCGGGGGTCCTTCCCCGTCACGATTTCTCGGTGAGCTAGACATGTCGGATATTCTGGCTGAGGGAACTGAGGGAACCAAAGAACTTTCTGACGCTCCCGTAACTGTGATTCTGGCGAGGCGCTGACCCGGAAATCTGAACCACTTTTTGCTCGCTGCAGGAAACGAAAGGCAGGGTTTAGGCTTCGGAAAAGGGTATTTGGCTCAAGGTTTCGGGCTTGTGCAATGTGCAGTTACTGATTAATGTTTACTTAAAACGTGTTTTCTCAGAGTCCTAATGGGTTGGAAAAGAGCATGTCTTCTTTTTCGCAACTAACCCTAAGGCTCTAATCAGTGGATCTCGTCACTACGCTTATAAGCCCCTTGTTTCCATTTGTAGATCATCTTCTTGGGACGGACAATCCCGAGCGAGGTCCTATAAGGCAAGCGAGTTCCACCGACAAAGGAAAAAGTGAACTTAAGGCTAGCTGATCACGCAAACTTCCAACGTATGTGACGCACGGGCCACATTCGAAGTCAACGTCCTTAAGTTAAGGCGGGGATCGTGCCAAAATTTCGGCATGACCTCTCCTGACTCGCTTGCGTGAGGGGCCTTAGCTTTTGGCGTTGGCCAAGTTGTGGCTGGCACGGTGCATACGGTGAGGGTTTGGTGACACGGTGTCACATTGAACCTTCGGGTATATTTTTCGGCAGATCTCCGCGTCAAAGTCAAGGCTGAAAAGCTCAAGACTTCGGGTCGGGAACGACCTTCGGTCTTAATCTCTCGAGCTTGACTCGTGGCGGAACCCGGCGTAAAAACATACACTTAGGCTTTATGACACGTACTAAGCCAAAAACCAATCGGGGTCTTGGACGAAGTGTGACACAAAGAGTGCATGGCTTACACGGGCTAGGATGGGCTGTTTGGGATGACCCCGTGCGCACTCGAAAGGTGTCTGGCAGACCAACCGAGTTGCAACTGAACGGTCATCCCGGGTTAAGGGTCATAGTGTGCAGTGTACCGAGGCAGCAAGTGCACGTGGAGTGTGGTGTACCGAGGCAGCAAGTGCGAGTAGTGTGCGGTCACTAAAATTCCTTTTCTGAGTAAAACAAAGATTTTTCAGAATGTGTCTTAAAGAATTTTGATGCGCAATTCAAAAGATAGCATGAAAATCAAGCATGAATGGGAATGCACAAACATGGTATGATTTTGTAAAGACGACAATGTAATGCCTTTGAAAAAATCGTTCGAGTTTTAAAGTAACACACGCACACAAAAACGAGAAAGGGTAAACGAAAGTTTGACCCACGGAAGGCTTTTTTTTTTTTAAACAACGGTAGTTTTGAAAAAAGTATCCAAGTCCCCAGCGGAGTCGCCAACTGAAATTACCCGGGATTTTCGCGCGGACGCGGAAATGCGGTTGTCTTTCGCGGAGGGTTGGTGTCTGAGACCTCGCTTTTCGGAAAGGAGAGGAGTCGCCACGCGGTTTTTGTATTTTGAGCCCAAACATTGAGAAACGGCTATTAGGTGTCCTTTTTATTGGTAGCAAAAACTTAGGAAAAGGCTTTTTGAAAATGGGGAGTCATTTTTATTGACAGTAAAAATGAGTAAAAAGCTTTTTTAGTACTAGAGATTGTTAGGTTCGGAGGTCACGTTACGTTTCGGGAAGAGTATATTGAGATCACCCGAAACACCTCGTATGACGAGTCTTTCTACATTTCTCGAAATCGTGTGCATGTGTGTGTGTGTTTGCATTTTGAAATGGGGGCTTGAATGAAAAGCTTAATCTTGGTTTGAATGTCAAACGTTGATTAGGTGATTCCTTTTGAAAAGGCGAGCGTTTGAATGACAAACGTCGATTTTGAAGTTTTTAGGAAAAGTGACGCGAATGCTGATTTTAACTGTTTATCTTAAGTGTCAAATGTTGACTTTTAAGAAAGAAGCGTTTGAATGTCAAACGTCGGATTTAGAGTTTGAAGATGAGCGTTTGGATGCCAAACGTCATTTTGCGCATTTTGAAAGAGAGTTCGAAAGTCGAACTTCGGTTTTGAACCGGGCATGTCATTGTTAACGATTTTACGGGAAAAACGTATTAAATGATTTTGAATGTCAAAAGTCAGCTTTTAAGTTTGAAGATGAGCGTTTGAATGCCAAACGTCATTTCACGCATTTTGAAAGAGAGTTCGAATGTCGAACTCCGGTTTTGAACCGGGCATATCATTATTAACGTTTTTATGGGAAAAACGTATTAAATGATTTTGAATGTCAAAAGTCGGCTTTTAAGTTTGAAGATGAGCGTTTGGATGCCAAACGTCATTTCGCACATTTTGAAAGAGAGTTCGAATGTCGAACTCCGATTTTGAACCGGGCATTACATTGTTAACGATTTTACGGAAAAAACGTATTAAATGATATGCGATCAACGAATCGGGTTGCGACTCGGACTTTGAAAAGTAAATACTATCACGATCCAAACGGGTCGGACTTTGTAAATGATAGTATTTAAATGCGGCATCGACGGATCAAACGGTCCGTAATTTGTAAAGTACGATCGACGAGCCAAACAACTCGGAATTGTAAAGTACGATCGACGAGCCAAACGACTCGGAGTTGTAAATTTGCGTGAAAGTAAATGACGATCGACGGATCAAATGATCCGGAATTGTAAATGACATAAATTTAAATGACGATCGACGGATCAAACGATCCAGAATTGTAAATGACATAAAAGTAAACGGAACGGGGTCGGAACACCGTTTTAACCCGAGATTACTTCTCTTACGAGAAGAGAAGAGGATCTAGGGACTAAAACGTATCGAACCCTGTTAGACGGAGGCGTCTACATTTCAACAATGTCGTCCGAAATGGTTGTAGCGGCTGACACGTAAATCGAGACGGAACGAGAGTTTTAGAGAGAGAGGGAGCTACCTATGGCTAGGGTCGGCTCCTTTGGCTCGGTGGGCGTATACGGGATACGAAAGTGTTTTTGGAACGGTGTTTTGAAGTGGCGAGGGTTGTATTTGATCGAAATATGGAGTTTTCACGCAAAACGAGGTAAAACCGGGGCTCGGGAGGAGGGAAACCAGTTTAGGCCGTGAGGTTTTTGTGAAAGGGAGTGATTTTTTGTTGTTACAAATGGCTTTGACAGCCTCTGTATTTATAGGTGTAATTTCAGGATCAGTCCGGACGGACTGAGGGTGAAATCCAGGGGGTTTTGTGAAACTTTGGAAATTGGAGGGACTTGCTGGCAATTCCAAATTTTCTGCAAATGAGTCTGGCCGGACTGAGACTGCATACCAGGGGTATTTTTGTCTTTTCACTCTGAATTTGATTGAAAGGTGATGGGGGAGCTGTGGCATGTGAGCCACGTGTTCCTATGACTCACAG
>JAFEMH010005167.1:0-130000 GCA_022495995.1 Adenophora triphylla var. japonica | reverse complement strand
ATTTTGGTCTGGTGGCTGAACCTAATGATAGGCTACCTACGTATCCTTAGGAGGAATCAAGCCAGTCGTAGTTCGGGTCTTTGACCCTGGAATGACTATTTTGAGGCGTCAACCTGGTAATGATGGCGTTTTAGGTGCCTCTGACCTTGAAGATGGCGTTTTAGGTGCCTCAGACCTTTGGAGATGATGGCTTTTTAGGTGCCTCAGACCTTTGGAGATGATGGCTTTATAGGTGCCTCGGACCTTTGGAGATGATGGCATTTTTAGGTGCCTCGGACCTTGAAGATGATGGCTTTTTAGGTGCCTCGGACCTTGATTTGAAATGTTTTCCCTTAATGGTTTGGGATGGATGGTCCTTCGGTAGACTTCATCTGCTGCCGAAGGAGAGGGAGACCATTTTGGTCGGGTGGCTGGACCTATGGTAGGCTACCTACGTATCCTTAAGAGGAATCAAGCCAATCGTAGTTCGAAAGCTGCTCGGGATTCCGTTGGCTTTCGTTGGAGAAAAATTGGGCTTACGTTTTAGGGTCGGGGATGATGATGAGGAAAGAAACGGGATTTCGTTAGCTTCGCTGGGGATTTTGTTAGCTTTTACTGGGGAAGACGGGCTTACGCTTTACGGTCGTTGATGATTTTGATGAAAGAAACGGGATTCCGTTATCTTTCCCAGAGAAATCGGACTTACATTTGACTGCCGTTGATGATTTTGATGAAAGAAACGGGATTCCGTTATCTTTCTCGAAGAAATCGGACTTACGTTTGACTGCCGTTGATGATTTTGATGAAAGAAATGGGATTCCGTTATCTTTCTCGAAGAAATCGGACTTACGTTCGACTGCCGTTGATGATTTTGATGAAAGAAACGGGATTCCGTTATCTTTCTTGGAGAAATCGGACTTACGTTTGACTGTCGTTGATGATTTTGATGAAAGAAACGAGATTCCGTTATCTTTCTCGGGGAAATCGGACTTACGTTTGACTCTGCCGATGATTTTGATGAAAGAAACTGCGTTATCTTTCTCGGAGAGAAATCGGACTTACGTTTGATTGCCGTTGATGATTTTGATGAAAGAAATGGGATTCCGTTATCTTTCTGGAGAAATCGGACTTACGTTCGATCGCCGTTGATGATTTTGATGAAAGAAACGGGATTCCGTTATCTTTCTCGGGGAAATCGGACTTACGTTTGACTGTCGTTGATGATTTTGATGAAAGAAACGGGATTCCGTTATCTTTCTCGGAGAAATTGGACTTACGTTTGACTGCCGTTGATGATTTGGACTTACGTTTGACTGCCGTCGATGATTTTGATGAAAAAAAGGGGATTTCGTTATCTTTCTCGGGGAAATCGGACTTACGTTTGACTGCCGTCGATGATTTTGATGAAAGAAACGGGATTCCGTTATCTTTCTCGGGAAAATCGGACTTACGTTTGACTGCCGTTGATGATTTTGATGAAAGAAACGGGATTCCGTTATCTTTCTCGGGAAATTGGACTTACGTTTGACTCGCCGTTGATGATTTTGATGAAAGAAACGGGATTCCGTTATCTTTCTGGGGAATCGACTTACGTTTGACTCGCCGTTGATGATTTTGATGAAAGAAACGGGATTCCGTTATCTTTCTCGGGGAAATTGGACTTACGTTTGACTGCCGTTGATGATTTTGATGAAAGAAACGGGATTCCGTTATCTTTCTCGGGGGAATCGGACTTACGTTTGACTGCCGTTGATGATTTTGATGAAAGAAACGGGATTCCGTTATCTTTCTCGGAGAAATCGGACTTACATTTGACTGCCGTTGATGATTTTGATGAAAGAAACGGGATTCCGTTATCTTTCTCGGGGAAATCGGACTTACGTTTGACTGTCGTTGATGATTTTGATGAAAGAAACGGGATTCCGTTATCTTTCTCGGGGAAACGGACTTACGTTTGACTGTCGTCGATGATTTTGATGAAAGAAACGGGATTCCGTTATCTTTCTCGGGGAAATCGGACTTACGTTTGACTGACGTTGATGATTTTGATGAAAGAAACGGGATTCCGTTATCTTTCTCGGGGAAATCGGACTTACGTTTGTCTGTTGCCGATGATTTTGATGAAAGAAACGGGATTCCGTTATCTTTCTCGGGGAAATCGGACTTACGTTTGACTGCCGTTGATGATTTTGATGAAAGAAACGGGATTCCGTTATCTTTCTCGGGGGAATCGGACTTACGTTTGACTGCCGTTGATGATTTTGATGAAAGAAACGGGATTCCGTTATCTTTCTCGGGGAAATCGGACTTACGTTTGACTGTCGTTGATGATTTTGATGAAAGAAACGGGATTCCGTTATCTTTCTCGGAGAAATCGGACTTACGTTTGACTGCCGTTGATGATTTTGATGAAAGAAACGGGATTCCGTTATCTTTCTCGGGGAAATCGGACTTACGTTTGACTGTCGGGAAGCTCTTTTGAAGAGGGGGTTAACTTTGGTTAACTCTGTTAAGTTGAGGACTAAATTGCAGAGTCCTGGAATTTTAAAGGGCAAAAGGGTCTTTTTGACCCTTCCATTGTGTCCGCGCGGATCAGAACGCGACCTGGACTGGTTTTAAATGAGGGCCAACGCCCTTCCTTCTCCTTCCTCACCCTTTTCCAGTTTTTTGCATTTACGAGAGAGAGAGAGAAAACCGAGGAGGGAAGCCATTTTTGGCCAAAAAACCTTCAAAAATCTTCCATTTTCTTTGATTTTCAAGCAATGGAACACGGGGAAGCTGCTATCCAAGGCCAAGGACGCGGTCCGGTTGCCGAGAGGCGATTAGAGCTCGTTCGAATGAGGAGGCATTACACCCTTTCGCAATCGATTGCGGAGGAGCCGTACCCCGATGCATGGCAACATTGGGCTTCTGATCCGAATCTCCGTACGGTATACTTCGAATCTCTTCATTCTCTTTGTCGATTTTTCATTTGAAATTGATCTTTGGTGATTTTTTTTTTTTTAGATCCGAAAATTTATGTGCTTGGGCTTGGATTTTGATTTTGATGTTTTGCATGTTGTAATGAGTATATGGGTAATCCGAATATGCACTTTGTTTGGAAAAAGAATTGGCATTTTCGCCTTTTTTTTTTTTGAAATATGAAAATTCGTAATTAAAAATCCGAGAATTGTGATTTGAAATTTGAAAATGGTGTTCTTGAGATTTGCATGTATGCATTGTGTTTGATAAGAATGGGCATTTTGTCACTTTTTTTTTATTTTTTTTTGAAATATGAAATGATAAGGAATTCGCCCGAATCCGGGACGGACATGAATGTATGCATGTATGCACTCTTGTAGGATTTTTTTTTTGTAATGGGATGATGAATGATATGAGTGTGTGCGTAGGATTTTTTTTTTTTGAAAAGTGGGACGGATTTTTGATTCCGTTGATTGGATGAATGAATTGTAGAAAACTGCTTATGCATGCTATTTTATGAAAAATGGGACGGAGTTTTTACTTCCGTTGACTCAATGTTATTGACATGTTTTTTTTTTATATGTATGATGAATGATGGTTGTTGAAAATCTTTTCTTTTGTGCAAGAAAAATGGGGCTGAGTCCATTGTATGCCGTTATGCTGCCGAATTTTCTTCAAAATTTTATGATGCATGTGTATGCTTTTTTTTTTTTTATGCAAATGCAATTTTTTTTTGACATTTTTTTTTCAATTGCAGGGTGGAGATCTTTTTGTGACGGAGCAGCTGAATAAGCTGAAGACTCGAGGGTCAGTGGAGGCCGTGGTTGACCTGTGGGACCGGCTTCCAGTCTTGGGCCGAGGAGCTTTGATGAGTCCGAGACAGATCGTCATTGGGACTGGATTGTACGAGTTTATCGAGTGCTTGAGGGGGTTGGTTAAGTTCTCCAAGAGCAAGGGTCTAATTTTTGCTTTGGCACAGCACTGGTGGGACGCGACCCACACATTCCATTTTTTCTGGGGTGAGGCCACGGTTACACCTTCCGACTACGCAGCGATCACGGGCCTGTCCTTTAAAGGACGAAGCATTGAGTGGAGAGACGGCTACAGTGACCGGGACCTGCAGGATCTTCTGGGCTTCACCCCCATTCCCAAAAAGGGGATGGGTATGGAGTACGTCGTGGTCCACGGGAAGATCGTGGAGAGCATCGAGAATTACGAGGCTGGTGATGAGAGGGTGGCGGCGGTGCAGATTGCTAGGGCCTTCTTATGGTTTGCCTTTTCGAGCACACTTTTTGGACACGCCGAGGGGACGGCGATGTTTGCTTTGTTGAGGATGTTGGAGGATGTGGAGATGGCTGGGGAGGTGTCATGGGGAGAGGCGGTGGCCGGCAGAGCTATATTTTGCTGGATCGGTGTGCGGGAAGGCCGTCGCCTCTCGACATGCTTCGAGTTTCCTTTGGAGGTATGGGCTTCTGCTTTTCTTTTCCTTAAGCACGCACTTTTCTTTTCGCACTTGATTGATGAGATCTTTTTCTTTCGCGGGTATGGGCTCTGGAGTTTTTCCATGTCACGATGTGGCGGCAATGGCGTGAGCACATCGGGGCATATCCGCCATGCTCTCCTTGAGCAAGCATGCTCGGGAGAAGATAGGTTCTAAGGGGCGCACGACCCTTAAGTACAGTGGAGTGCCCGCCTCGACGAGGGCCGAGACGGATGAGGGGATGGTTTTCTACCCACGGGCCGCTTCGAGGTGGAGCACCAAGGGTGCCGAGAGATGGACTCAGACAATGGGAGGATTTTGAGAGTTCTGACCTGCGACGCGTATTATCTGGGGGAGAGAGTGACGCGCCAGCATGGCGAGGGTGCGCCTTTGATGGCACCGGTAGAGCCTCCTGCCGACATGATGCATCCGAGTGAGAGATCGGAGACCTGGGGCGACTATCGAGGTGGCCAGCACTTCTCGACGTTTGTGGCGATTGAGGAGTATTCGAGATTTATCTTGAGGAGGCTGAGGATGCCCTAGGTTCTTGAGAGAGAGGGGTTAGGGATTGTGCGATATCCCCGGACGAACTTCTCATATGTCCAGGATGGGGTTAGATTGAGGGTGCAGATCCCTCAACCTGAGCGGGTCCCACGAGCTTTCCGGCCTCGTCCGGATATGAAGGTACGGGTTTCTCTTTCTTCTCCTTTTTTTTGTCTTTTCCTTTTTTCGCATCAATTATTTCTGACGCTTTTGTTCCCGTGCAGTTCCCGGCTGTGGTGGTGGAGAAGCTGACGAATCAGGTGATTGGGGCCAAGAGATTTATTAGGAGGATGGTTACTTGCGGGGCTCCTTAGGCCAGAGCCAGGCGGGCACAGCCGGCACCTGTCGAGCGGGAGACTTCCCCTATTGCTTCGGAGCATTCTACCGAGACTCCTCTCTCTCCTCTCATAGATCCCTAAGATGGAGCCGCTCTGACCATGTCATTCTCGGAGATTTGTATGGGCAGGGACATGTTTGGCATCACGGCGGGTCATCTTCGCATGTCCAGGAATCCGATGCGTTTACATTCGGATATGACTTCTTCGCGGATCTTGGCTTGCCTTATCGCGGCATTCCGGTTGATCCAGGCGAGCCCCTCTCTGGAGACGAGGATGACTCCGAGCCCGAGACATTCATGGCTACTGAGGAGGCAGGCCCGAGCCGCAAGAGGGATCGGGGGAAAGGGCCGGCCTCTGAGGATTCTGACTGACTATCTTTGATTTATGAGATTGTACCTATTTAGACAGATACACTTTATTTTCATGCACACATTTTTTTGTTGTTTTTTTTGAATGTAATAATCTACTTTTTTTTGTTTTTTTTTTATGAATGCAATGTTGCATGAATCCAGGTTTCTTGGCTAGGGTGCGAATGTATGGTATGTGAACTGTATGGGCTGTGCTTTCAGACAGTGTTTCCTGAGCGGTCGGGATGAAATATTCCTCCGTGGTGCAGCAGTTTGAACTGCTGCAGATTTTTTTTCTGATGGTGGCAATTATGTCCGCGCGGACAAGACAGGAATCTGACACTGTCCTTTAATTTTGCTTCAGATCTGGTTTTCCTTTATTTCAAATTCAAACACCTTCTTCAACTACCAGTTCAAACAGCCATTTTCGGGAAGAAGGAGAGAAAAACCATGGAGAGAATTGTGAGCATGCAAAATCCACCCAAATTATCCCAAAATTCTCAAATGTCATTCTTCACCAAGTTTAAAGAGTGGTGCCGGGAGATTATGCATGAGAGGAGGCCATTATTTGAAGAAAGGTACAAGATACGATGCTTGTGGTCTCTCAAGGAATTGATTCCGGATTATGATCTTTTGAGAGCTTCTTCCTCATTTCAGGACACTAGAAGGCATGTTTTTTGCTTCTTTTACAATGAAATGGTCCCGACTGTTGAAGAATTTCGGGCTTTGCTTGGTGGTCCTGAGTTGGAGGAGATTGTGATTCCTTTGCCCGGAGGAGTCTCTTTTGTTGATAAGTTGTGCAACCTTTTCCATCTTTCCCCAGAGGAAGCACAAGGTATGATCCGCGATCCCGATCATTTTGACATTTCTGGTATTCCTGATAGATTTAGGGGCTTAGGCTTGCTTGATGATGCCTATTGGGATGCTTTTGCACTTTGCATGTTTGGTACGTTGTTCATGGTTTATTCCTTTGGGATTTGTCATCAGGCTCTGTTGGATGTGGTTGTTCACTGTCTCTTGGGCAGAGATGTTGTACCTTTGATCTTGGGAGAGACTTTCAATGCTCTCGGCAGGCTGGCTACCGAAAGGCGGTATATGCACGGGGGCAGCCCGTTTCTCTTGACTTTGTGGCTGATGGAGCGCCTGGGGGTTCTTCGGGAAACTTCTGATATGATCAAGCCTTGGACATTTGCCAGGAGAGGGGTTTTGGTGGATTTTGATGATCAGGGCTCGTGGGAGCGATGGATGGCTGGTCGCCGCACCGAAGATATCGAGATGGTCGGTGCCTCATTGGCGGGTGGAGCCTCGGAGAGTACTTCAGGATGGATCTCCTGTGGTTATGCTTCCGGGGCTTTCTCAGTCCAGCCTTACATTCCGGCTTTGGTTCGAGACAGTTTGGTTTTGGAAGCGGGTTCCTTTGGAGGACTTTGATGATATAGCCACCAGGGTGGTGGCTTCTGCTTCTATGGATGATCCTTCGGTGTTTCCATTTCTTTCCCGAGTATGGAGGTAT
Organism: Adenophora triphylla var. japonica; assembly: GCA_022495995.1. NCBI lineage: Eukaryota > Viridiplantae > Streptophyta > Magnoliopsida > Asterales > Campanulaceae > Adenophora > Adenophora triphylla. Next base: position 122,839 of record JAFEMH010005167.1, on the reverse strand, counting down.
GACGTCTTTCCTCCTCGGGTTATCCTCAGGCGTCCGAGACCTGTGTTCTTGACCACTTGGTACCTGGATTGGTATGAGAGGCATTTGGGGGAGACTCGAGATGGCTATTTTGAGACGGCGTGAGGCCATCATGGGGTGCGGAGGACCCGACAGCTGAGGAGAGGAGGAGGGCCGAGGCGAGGGCCAACCCTCATGACAGGAGCGGAGATGTTGTGACCGACTATGAGGCTTATGTCAAGAGACAGGAGAGGAGGGCTCCTATGCTACCATCTAGGCTACAGGAGATGAGAGATGATGCTAGGGCCACTAAGGCCCTGACAGAGGCTGGTTTGATAGATCCTGTCCCTACACCAGAGCTTGGTAGGAGGAAGACCGACATTTTTCCTGTTCAGAGGAAGAAGACCCGAAGGGGGAAGAAGAGAGGGATGCGCACGAGTGGCTTGGAGTGATTCGAGTTTTCCGAGTATCCCTTTCTTGTTGTAAAGGCACACATTAGTCCGATTATGTATCTTAGTTTTCTTTTAGCAAAGTTGCCGCTTGTAGGAATGAACCGGGCTTAGACTCATCAAAAAGTTTTTAACTGTAATGAATATGTGAATTGCTTTAGAGTTTTTCGAGACACTTTTATGGTCTGATCAGTGTATTGATGTCAAAGTATGACTTTTATTTGTGCTTTAGACCGAACCGTTTCCGGCTGCCTACGTTCCCTTCGGACAAAAGGGCTCAGGTCTCCGTAGTTCGACACAGCTTTTTTTTTGTTGTTTTTTGTTTCTTTTTTTTGTTTTTTTTTTTTGTTTTTTTTTTTTTTGTTTTTTTGTTTTTTTTTTTTTGTTCTTTTTTTGTGCAACCCTCGTTTTTTACCTAGGCCGCCCTTTTTCGGGTTTTCAACCTAGTTGGGTATTACTCTTTCAAAGACTCTTTTTTGTTTCTTTTTTTTTTTGACTCGGTGTTTTTACGCGTAGTATCTCGCTAGCCTTGTCACCATTCACTCGGGTATACAAAAGGATTTTCGTCGAGGTCTGCGAGTTGCATGGCTCCTCCGGAGAAGATCTTCTGGACGACGTATGGCCCGACCCAGACATGCTCCCATTTACCAAGCGGGTTGATACAGACTGGGGGCTTTTTTTTCAAAACGAGATCACCTTCTCGGATCTCCCGATGCTTCACTTTCTTGTCGAAGGCTCTGGCCATTCTCCCTTGGTATGCTCGGATATGTTCCATGGACTTCAATCGTCGTTCATCTAGCAGGGCCAATTCATCATGGCGACTTTGGAGCCATTCGACCTCATTGATATGACTTTCAAACAAGACACCTGAGTGAGGGATTTCTAACTCGATTGGGAGTACGGCTTCCATTCCGTAGGTAAGAGCAAATGGTATTTCCGTTGCGCTTCTAATCGATGTCCCGTAGCCCCAGAGTGCCAGTGTAGCTTCTCGAGCCAATCTCCGCCGTGACGCCCATTTTTCGGATGATGTTTTCCAAAGTCTTGTTTGCTGCCTCGACGGCTCCGTTGGTTTGGGGCCTGTAGGGAGATGACTTGTGACGGGTTATTCTGAATTCCGCCAGCATCCTGTCGCATTCCCCTTCGAAGTGGGATCCATTATCTGAGATGATTTCGGCCGGCAACCCGTATCCGCATATGATGTTTTCTTTGATGAAGATGGCCACTTTCCTTGAGTTTTGTAGGGCATCCTTTCCAGTTTCCTCGAAGAAACTACCAATCTACGTCTCTTTAGGCTCTTCCGCAGTTCCCCGATTCACACTTGTCAAAATCTCTTCGGCAGCTTGGGCTCGGTTTTCCTCTTTCCGAACAACCTGCTTAAAGTTTTTTGTTCTCTTTTTTTTATTTATTTAATGTGTCTGCTTCTTTATCTAATGAATCATTATGAAATGTTTTTTTTTAAGTTAATTTATCATTAGTTAAAGTGGCAATCAAGGGATACTCAGAAAGGTCATTTCATTGAGAACGAAAAGGAATACAACATTTGCTACAGACTTGTAGTCTTCAGGCGTAAGGCCATCGGACGACCCTAGAGACTCGACCTTAACAATGAGAGACTCGGAGGACTCTTCCTAGATTGACACAAAGGGACGGGGACCAATCCGTGCTTGGTGATCATTTCTTCTTCGGGTCGCGGACGGGCCCGAGAGAGTTTCCCGATTCTTTAATGGCATCGCCGCGGTGACCTCACGACTCGGGAATTATATCAAGCTTTCTGTCCCTCCTTCCTCGATCATCGCTACCATTTCTTTGACTGAGTTGAAATCAATCAGGTCTGGCACCTGGATCTCTTCCCCGAACAACTGCTGCATAATCGGACCATCCCAATCATCTGAAAAGACTTATGTGGCTTTGGCTTTTGGCAGTGTCAATTCAAACTCAGGCTTCGGGCTTTCCTGGGCAGTAGGAATTGTGGTAGTAAGCTTCTCGAACTGTTCCACTAGGCTTGGCACGCCTTTGAAAGTGTACTCACTCTTCATGGTAGTGGTAGCCCCGGGTATCTTGGGTAGGTCCAGAAACATTCTACGGACCGGGTTAGCTTTGGCTCCCCTGAATTTGTTGAGGCTATCTTGTAGCTTCAGCCACCCTTCTGTAGGAGTGGGCTCTGTGATGTTACCCGGTTGTGTGGGACCCTTTACAAAGTAGTCAACCAAATTAGGACTGAAGGGGAGAGATTTAGGGTTGTTGACCGGGACCCTTCCTGTGATAGCTTTTCCTTTCTTTGTAGAGCAAATTCTTTTTCTTTCGCGGTGTCCACTGAGGTGGCCTCATATCCTAGGCCGTGGCGAGTTTTTTGTCCTTTCACCTCGATGAGTTTGTGAGTTCCTTGTTGGTGCTTCCCCAGACCGAGGCCAGGTAGATAGCTCATCTTTCTCATCATTTTCAAGACCGGAGGGATTTTATCCCGAGTGATCGCCAGATCTATGTTGCACACTTGGGCTTTGGGAGGCTCGACCGTGAAGCCTGTTAGCATGAGACCTTCCTCATCATGCTTGATTTCCAGAATAGGTATCCCACCTGTATCTTTGCCCTCCAAAGTGACTAGATCCTCGTAAATAGTCGTCAAGTCCCCATTCAAGACGAATTTCACACACTGATGGAGGCTTGAGGCGACCCCCTTGACCTGATGCAGCCAAGGTCTTCCCAATAAGGCATTAAAAGTGATCGGGATGTCAATAACCTGGAATTCCACATGTATCAATTTCTGTCCAAAGTAGCAACTCCAAGGACTGCTCGGGATGTCGAGTCGTAAGCTTTGACTGTGAGGGAGGAAGGTTTTAAGTCCGTGGACTTGATGTCAAGCAGGCTCATGATCTTTGCCGGAAGAATATTCATTCCGGACCCATTGTCAACCAGGACCCGAGGGAGGCGTCGTTCATCCAATTGGACTGTGATGAAGAGAGGCTCGTTATGATCGGCCCCGAATTGAGGGAGATCGAGATCTGTGAAAGTGATTATGTTCCCGTAGTGGATGTTTCCAATCAACTGTACCACGTCATCGGGAGTAGCATCAATAGGGACCAAGGTGCGGGCCAGGCTTTCTTCCAGCTTTAGCTTATGGGGATAGGATGAGGTAAGCAGGGACCACAGAGAGATGTTAGCTGTGTCTGCCGCCTAACCTGGTGAGCACGGGGTCCTCCTTTTCGGGGTCGGGAGCTTGTCTTAGCATAGGGGCGGCGGTTCTCCCAGTGCTTGATCTGTGGCCTTCTTATCCGCTCTTGGGATTCCCTTGAAAGATTTGCCCTGGATCGGGGTCAACAGTTGACTTCCTCACCGCTGCTTCGACTAGATTTCTTCAATGCCGCTAAGGTCAATCTGGGAGCCTTTTTGGCTATCGGCCACCTGCTGATTTTGAGTCTAGCAACGGGAGGGATGAGTTTGAGCCGTACCGGCTTCTTCCCGGGCGGCCCTTATAACTGCTTCCCAAGTCACAGGCTTTTGAGTCTGGGGTTGTGTTGTTGCCCCCTGGATGGCCCACAAAGCTAGGGCATCCTCCGATTCGCTCCCATAGCCTGCCTTGCTCATAGTTATCATACAACAAGAGTCGCTATTGTCGGGGCTTGGTGGCTTTTCGATCTCATCCCCGGTATAGTGCAACCATTCTGGTTCCTTTCTGTAGTACTCAGAGCTGGAAATGATTATAGCATTCTGTGTGGGAGGCTCATCCGGTATCATGCCGGTTTCCAGGACTTCTCTGAGAGCTGACATACATTCGGGGAAGGTGTCCTCTTCTTGGGTAACCCTGACAAGGAGTGTTACTTTGTTTTGGGGCGGATTTGATCTGACAATGGTTATTCTCTCATTTGGGCGGATGGGAGTTAGTTTCCCTCTTTCTATCAGATCTTCGACTATCAGCCTGGATCGGATGCCTGAAAACCCTTTCCCCAAAGCATGGTAGGCAGTGTTGAATTCTAAGACATCCACGTATTCAGACCCAGGAAACTTCATGTCCTCGGTTTCATATTCGTCTTCCGAAGTGTCTTCGGTCTTATGGCTATCAGCCTCCATCTCATCATACATCTTCTTTCTTTCACCCTTGCAAGTAGGGCAGCCACAAGTAAAGGATAGGCAACGTTCCCCCTCGTAGTTCGATGTAGCGGCTCGATAGATTTGGGTCCAAATAAGGAGCACCCGGGGTCCACTGTCAGGCACTAGAGCAATTAGGAAGACGTCATGTGGATCCATAGGTATGAAAGCCACTGGGGAGACGTTTAGATCAATAACCCTTTCAAAGGATTGCGGTGCACTCGCTGTGCTCAAGCGGCCCGGTTGTGACCCTCACAGTTGTTATGCCATCCGTTCTCGGGAAAGAAGAAAAAGATCTGATGACGTTTACGAATTCCTCATCTTCTGGTCGTTGAAACCCTCCATTCTCGACCAGTGCTTCAATGAACCCTTTCCATTCACCGGTTAGGTTCTTATAAGGATCATTGTGTTCTAGGATTTTGGATGTGTACGGATCTGGGCGCGGGCTTTGTTGTCCCTCATCCTCTGAAGTATCCGGACACTGACTACAGGTGCATCTTATGAGGTGCAGCTCTTGGGGGCCCATCCCTATTGGCATTTGACTTGCATTTTCCGGTGGTTCTTCATCGTTGCTTGCCGACAACCAACCATTGTGTCTGGCTCCCATGGCATTATTTCCGGCCTGATTGTTCCAGATTGATTTCGGATCTGGGGCCTCAGTTGACTCTTCACTCTCGTCATCATCGTCGTCATCATCTTCCCATACTACCGGGATTTCGGCTGAGAGGGAACGCCGATCAAACCCGTTAGGGGAATATGGGTGCGTGCAGCCGCAGAAATTGTCATATGCTCCCATTCCCGAAAGTGGTAATTGCGATTCGGCTTCTCCTCCCAGAAACTGCGGGGGAAGAGTGAGAGGGGGTGGCACGTATTTGACTCCCGGCAGGATATAGAAGGAATCCTCCTCCATTGATTCTTCGCTGTTCTCGGGATCATATTCAGCCTCTCCCAAAACCAACTTGCAGAAGTGTACTAGCTCCAGATAGTCTTCGGCCTCTTTCTTTGATAAGCCCAGACAGCGCCGCGGAAGCTTTCTTGCTCGATTCTTCTGGATTGTTCTAACCATCTTGTGTAAATGGTTTTCTCATGTTTTGATCGGAATAGCCCCAGTTCTTCAGTATCGGCTTTCCCTTCACCCGAGAAATAGCAGGCCTCGTATTCTTGCAGGAAGTCTCTGACATGAGACCAAGGTGGGCTGACTTGCTCATCGTCCTCAAGGTTGATGGGGAATTCGAATTCAGGATCTTCGACAAGGTTGGCCATGGGTATTTGGGAACCTTCATCAGTATCTTCCTGGGCATGCAAAGGTTCTCTGCATTCAATCATATTCACCTGATTATGGTTCCTTGGCAGAGGATTTTTGACTGTATTAGGCCCCTCGGGGCCTTCCAACTTTCCTTCCTCTATCAGTCCCTGGATTGCCTTTTTCAGAGTAAAGCAGTTATCTGTTAGATGTCCATGGGCTTGATGAAAAGCGCAATACTTTGAAGTATCCACGGGAGCACTCGGATTCCTTGGTTGGAAATTCTCCAAAGGCCGCAGCAAGCCTTCTTTAACCAGTCCCCCTAAAGATGTCATTCAGAGGCATTCCAAAGTTTTCGAGGTTCATGACCCATGGTCCAGGCTCTACTGGGTTTTCCGGGAGCAAAAGGAGTTGTGTTATTACATTCTGTCCCGCGTAGTTAATCACCTCTTTGCCTTTAGCAGGAGCGGGGCGGTGTTGGAAGGAGGAGCCCAATATCTCAGTGTGCGGCGGCGGTTCTTGATTGTAAGCCTTTTCAAACTTAGCCTGCGGAGTTAACCATGGCTCGTAAGTCCGAGTACGGGAAGTGGCGAGGGAGGCTCTCGGATGCGGTTTCGTGCATGAGCGAAAGATATCCAGCTTGTTCCTCTTCGTAAGGAGGGATTGCCATCTCACTGAGTTTCAGATTCCACCGCTTGTAGAAGTCCCCAACATTCTCGTCGGGACACTGCACTGTTGTCTGCAGATCAACTCTATAGTTTTCCCATTCCAAGTTAGCTTTGTACTTTCGTGAAGGCATTAGTAATCTGGTCCCATGTAGCCCCGACATCGGGTTTTAAGCGGAAGAACCATTTTAAGGCACTCGATTTGTGAGACAGACGAAATAGTCGACCCAATGATTGGTACACCCTTTGGCCTTCATCGCCAAGGTATACGTGTCCAGATGAGTTTTCGGGCATGCAAGTACTCATTAAAGAGGTCCGCATTCGGCATAACAAATATGTGAGGCAGGGGAACGATGGAGTCCGGGTCCGTAGGCCGGAAGGCAGACTTCTTAGCGGTCAATTCAGCAATCTGCGCTTTCATTTTCTTATGTTGTTCCATGAACCAGGCCAGATGGGGATCTTGTGGTGGAACCATGGCGTTCAAACCAGTGACTGAGCTAGAGAGAGGAGCTACCACTGGCGGCAGACTGGTGGAGGGAACGGCCGATCCGGGGACGTAGGTGAAAACCTGTCCTTGGCCCAAATTGCCCGGGGGAGCATGAGTAGGAGCCTGGGCGAAGGGATAGAACCTTGCGGCCTGCTGTTGATCTTCAACTGGAAAAGTGGGTGGAGGCAGTCCCAATGTAGCCGGGTAGCTTGGATTTCCGGAGTGGGACCCGTAAGTAGGCTTAGGTGCGGGCTGCTGTCTCTGATTGTCTCTGATTGTTGAATTGCATGGTTGGCTGAGGCGATGGTGTATAACCCGGGGGGTACTGCGGTCCTGGTGATTCTGATGAAACTGGGATGGAGGTTTGGTAACCCATCGAACCCTGGGTGAGGAATGGGTTGGTGAAAGCTGTGGGAGGAGCATCATTCTGAGGAGGGGCTCCTGACGGCTGTTGAGGCATGTCGAACTGTTGTTGTGGCCCTTTGAACTGTTGCTGCGAAGGCCCATATTGATCGGTTCCAAACTGAGGCGGGATCCCAATTAGCTGTGGCATTCCGAGGTACCCCCAACCATGAGAAGAAATTTCGTACTGATTTTGCCCCCACTGAGGAACTGCAAACTGATTTGTGCCGTCGGGCTGCATGGATCCAGCGGTCTGAAGCTGGGGAGCTGGCTGACCCGAAGATCGAGGAGCATGGGTTCTGGTAGTGGTACCATAGGAGGTGGGTAGTGGCATCCTGGAGTAATCAGGGCGACTGAGAGTGGGATTGGCATCCTCTTCTTCTTCCACGGTGAAGGTGCCATCGGGATTGAGGCTGGCGGCCAAACCGTGGCTCTTAATAGCCTCCATAAGGTTATTCAGCTGTGCTTCCTGTCGCAATCTCATCTGTTCTGCTAACTGATTCCACTGAGGGGTCCCGAGAGGCGGAGTGACGTTGTCCCCATCATTACCAGCTGATGCAGACATTCTGAAACCCGGAGTCGGAACAAACGGCGAAGCTGACGATGCGCTTGACTCTTCCCAACTGATCAAACGGTGACCCGGTGTCTGGAACCAACCTTTGTGAGGAGCTGCGGGGGAAAAGGCACGAGGGTTCAGAGATTTGGGAATGAAGGAGGGTAGGTGTTTGGGCTTTGGGCTCATGCAACATGCGGTTATTTATTCCTGTTTACTTAAAACATGTTTTATTAACCTAATCGGTTGGAAAAGATTGCTCTTCTTTTTTCGCAAACTACTCTGGATCCTGGATCAGTGGGCCCCGTCACTACGTCTATAAGCCCCTCGTATTCCACCTGTATTTCGACCTCCCAGGGTGGACAGCCCCGGGCGAGGGTCCTATAGGGCAAGCGGGTCCCACCGACCGAAAGAAAAACGATCCTAAAAGTCTGGCGGGTAATCGAGTCTTAACGAGCATTCGATGTAAATTACGGACAAAGTTGACGTCAAAGTCAAGATCATGTCCGAGGGCTCGACAAAAAGTCGGCATGATTTGGACTGATAAATGTCCACAATTGATCTTGACTTGTCGTCAATTAGGCCGTAATTAGGCATGGAATAATCATTAATCCTTGATGACTCAGTGTCATGCTGGGAGTCAGTATATAATGTGTGCGCCGAGTCAAAGTCAAGGCGCTGGCCAATATTCCGGTCAAAGTCCGTGACGGAAAATTGGCAGAACTTCGACTGATTAGGGTCCCCGAAAGATATTGACTTGGTATGCCGACTAAGGCTTGAAAGGAAAGGTCTATACACAGACAGGACATGACACAGACCAGACTAAAAACCAATCGGGTCTCGGACAAAGTGTGTCACGGACAAGTGCATGGTCGACACGAGGCTCCATGGGATGTTTGGGTAGTCCCGTCCTTGCACCGAGAGGCGTAATAAGACCAAACGGGCCGCGACAGGGATTTCCCCGGGTTAGGAACGTAGTGTGCAGTGTAAGGTCACGTGCGCGTAGTGTGCAAGCAGTCTATCTTCTTTTTCTGAGTAAAATAGAAATTTTTCATGTGTCTTAAAAAGAGTGATGCATGATTTTTTTTTTGAAAATTTTCTTCTTTTTTTTTTTTTTATTGAAATTCTTTTTTTTTTTTGAAATTCTTTTTTTTTTTAAAGTAAATGCACACATAAGCGCATAATTCAAAATTCAAAGAGACGGGTCCGATAGTCAAAATTTTGACTTTTTCGAGGCGGTCAAAACAACACGAAAATGTGAAAAATCAACACACACCACAAATGATTTTAAATGTCGGGACAGAAGCTTGACCCTCAAAAGCTTTTCATTTTTTGAAAACAATGATACCGGTACGTGGGATTGTTAAACCACAATTTATCCCCGACTCGTGTTAGGAGGCGATAACGGGAAGTTTAATGGTTTCCACCGATATACCAAATATCATTTTTTTTTAAGATAAAGCTTATTCTTCCCCAGCGGAGTCGCCACTGTAACGATTGTGTACCCTTCGCGGAAAAAAATCGATTTTTCGTTTCTTTGAAAACCAAATAAAACCGGAAAACGGAGTCGCCACGCCATTTTTGTTTTAAGGGTCAAAACTTTGAAAAATGCCTGAAATAAGAGATTTGGGTTCGGAGGTCACGTTACACGCCGGGAAGAACGTTAGTGTTCACCCGGAATGCCTCGTAAAACGAGTCTTCCAAGCTTAAAAACCATTTGTGTGTGTGTGTGTGTGTGTGTGTTTTGGCCAAAATCAATTGAAAATAAGAAAAGTAAAAATTGGGAAATCTTTATTAGACTTTGAAAAAATTCCATGATTTTTGGTATGATTTTTGGGTTGAGTTTTGGGACTCAAAAGATTTTTTGAAGTTGAAAAACATTTCTGCCAGAATGAAAAAGGCAGTGGACACTTTATTTTGAAATGGACTTAAGGGCTTCAAAACTCCAGAATCTGGGGAAAGTCCGAGAATGAAAGTTGTTCAAAACACCTTAAATAAGGTTTCTGTAAAAGAACTTTCCTATTTGGAGTTGATTTGGTGGACCAAAAACTTCTGGAAATCTCAGACATGAAATCTGGATTCCCAGAGAGTGATGAACTGACCTTTAAAAGAAAAATTTTAAAAAGGGAGTTTTACTCACGTAAAAAATAAAGTAAAAATATGTCTGGAAAGCTCTGGATGTTGGCTACAAAAAGTGTTTTGTAGTCAACACCAAATTCCAAGTTTCTGTATGTCCAAAAAATTAGACCATGGACAGAGGTCTTAGAAAATTGCTACTGGACAGCAACTTTCTTAAGAAGAAAAACATGATTTTAAAGGGGGTTTGGCATCCATGCTTGTCCCCATTTCCTTAGTCTTTGATTAGTGATCACTTAACATTTTAGTGGTGAATCAACCATATCAAGCCATCCTTAGGGTACATTAGGACTAAGTACTTCATTTGCTTGGGAAGGGGAATTTTATCTTTTGAAAATGAAGATTTGATGTATGAAAATGGTTTTTAGGGTTTTGAAAACATGTTTGCAAGTAAGTAAGAACACTTTGGAGAGAATGTTGATCCTTGTAGAAGATCAACCATGGAGATGAACTTCCATGGTGATCTTCTTGGATCTAGGGCAAGAAGATGAACAAACTACATTTTGGAGTTTGAAAATGCATGCATGGATGAGAGAGATTTAGGGTAAGGAGAGGGAGGTTATACCTATCTTCCTTGTGTTTGTGTATGAGGCTTGAATATGTGAGTGTTTGAATTTGAGAGTGAGTGGGATTTGGGAAAATAATTAAGAGAAAAAGGTGACAATTCTAGAGAATTCTCACTGTTTTCTCCCTATTTTCGCCAAGGTGCAGTTGTGAAATGTGTTGTGGCTTTCTCATTTCTGTGACTGAAGGCCTCAATTTATAGCCCTCTGAAAGTGCCATTATCATCCGCGCGGATCAAACCCTTAGCGTGCACTGTTCATTAATTACAGCTGCAGGCTTTGGACACACAGAATATTTTTTTTAAAATTCAAATTAGGCAGCCAGTTTTTGTTCCAGCAGCTTCTATTTTTGGTTTTTGACCATTTCTTTTGCTTTTTTGATTCTTTTCCTTGGTTTATCTTAAAATGGCAATCCCTAATCTACCCTTGCTTGGTTAGAAATGTTAGGAATTGTTAGAAATGTTAGAAATGTTAAAACTTTCGTTAATTTTCTAACGAAAATACTAACAACTCAAATTGGAGCACTTACACCTGCTCCAACTGAACCAACAATTGAGAACCAACAGTTTTTCCCTCGCCACCAAAGGCTCCAACTCCTCCACCATCTTCTATTCCACCATCTGGTGAGACTACTCCTCCTTTGGTCACTGTTCCCTCTATAAACTCTCCAGTTACAAAGAAGAGAAAGGTACCACCTTCCAACTCTAAAGGGAAAGCTGCAAAATCCTCACCTCCCAAGAAGGTAAGAAAATCCCACAGAGTCAGAAAGCTTTCAAAAGTTGACAAAGCCAAACACCAGAAGCTGCAGGTGGTAAACCCTCAACAACCATCTCTCTTGATGATGAAGAAGAAGAGGAGGAAGAACCCCAGTTCAAATTGATCAAAAGGACTAGGGCACAGAAGGACAATCCTCCTCATATTGACAAAGAAGAGGAGCCCCTAGCAAATTTACTGATGGAGCTAAAAGGGAAGAAGAAGCTGCAGAAACTGAGCCTGAACCAGTTTTGGAGGAAGAAGAATCAAGTGAGGAGAGTGATGATACAGCTGAAGATGAAAATTTCAAGCTTGGACCTGAGGAGCTAGAGCAAGAAAAATAAGATCAAGAAATTATTGTTGAGGAGACAGTTGCTGGAGAAGAAAGAGAGCCCTCTCCCCAAAAGGATGTGCATTCAGATGTGTACACATCCAAACACACATTCTCAAGACTGACATCAAAAAGGGGTAATCATGTTACTCTCTCCTCATCTACTGCTTTAACCCTAGTCTCCCCTAAATTTCTATCTCTAAATGCCTCTAAAAGGCATGAGCAAATTGTGAACAAGGTGTTGATTAAAGAGATAGAGAGAGTTTACAAAGTTAGGTCTGGTTAAATTTTTTGAGGATAGGGGCATGTTGATAACAGTTGATCACCCAAAGACCTTCTTTCCCAAAGTTGTACATGAATTCTATGCCAACTTGACTAAAGGACTGAATAACCCTGCTTCTCCAATGTTTTGCAATGTTTATGTCAGAGGGAAGTTCATTTCATTCTCCTCCTCTATCATTAATACTTTTCTAGGGCTAGATGAAGTGGATGATGAAGTTTATGATGTGTCTGATGATGATATAGTGTCTACCCTTACTCATGGGAAGCTAAATGCTTGGCCCTCAAAACCTAAGGATCTAGGTAGTGGCTCTCTCACCTCCTTTTATTGCTTTCTCCACCTCATCATCACTGTCAACCTTTGCCCCTCAAACAACAAAACATCTGTCACTAGGGTTCAAGCTGATTTGATGTATATATTGGGTGCCAAGAAGGCTATTAACCTTGGGACAATTATCTTTAAAAAGATTTGTGGGTACTATGAGTCTCCTTCTAAGAAATGGTCCCTGCCTTATCCCTCTCTCATCTCTCAAATCCTAATTGTTCAAGGGTCAAAACTGAAAAGGGTGAGGCTAGAGTGAGTGAGTTTGAACTGCTTAAGGAATTCAAGACTCTCCTAGACCCAAAGCAGAGGTTTGTTGATCTGCCAATGGGGATTGAATCTGAAGATGTGAGTCAGGATGTGGCCACATCTAGCCACACATCTGCGGATTCTATTGATGTTCAACTGAAAGCCCTAGATGCAAAAATTGTTGCAGCTGAAGCTCTCTCTACAGCTCTCAAGGCTCAATTGCTTGCCTCCTAGAATCATGCAGAAAACTTAAAAAGTTTGAAGTTGAATCTCCAAAAATTGAAGACTACACTTTCTAGTCAAAAAAGGGGAGAAGGAGAAGAAGAAGCTGATGAAGATGTTTTTGCTGCAGCTGATAATACTATAGGATGAGGAAGCTGGGAAGGTGAAGGTGTTTGAACTCATGGGGAGTTTAGTTTGTTTTATGTTTTGATTGAACTTTTGAACTGTTTAATTGTTAGGACTTGTTTTTGTTAAAACTGAGTTGATCTATAACCTCCTAAACATTTGCTGGATATTACTTTGCTTTGTTAAACTGCAAGTTTTTGTAATGACTATTGTCTATACAGTTTTTGTGTGAATGTGTTTACACAACCTCACACACATTCATTTTAGGGGGAGGTTTGAAACTTGACAGTATTGGTTATTTGATATATATTTGCTAAATATTTGTTTTGACCAGAAAGTCCAAAATAGGGAGATATTGAAATTGTGAGATTTTAGGAAATATTGACTTCCCTAATTTGAATACAATTGGTAAGTTTGGTAAGTGAATTTTATGTCTTTTTTAACAAAGATTTATATTCCTATTTGAAAAAAAGACTTAGTTAAATAAGTACATAACTTTTATTTATGTAAATATATTTAGACTAGTACTAATATTCTAACAAATCTCTTTCCTTGTGAGTGTCAATCTTATGTTTTCTTGTAGGAGTTGGATTGCACCAAATAAGGAACGGTTTGACTGATTGAAGAACTTCTCAAAGGTGAATATAAATAAAAGACCTCGACACATTGAGAAGACACGGGTTGAGAATTCTTTGGAAGAGACAACCTTGTGTTTTTCACGGATTCAATATTTTCTTTGAGGTTGTGAGTGAGGTTGTGCCTTACATCCGAACTCACGTCTAGATTTCTTTTAATTTCTTTGTTCTACTTCTGTTTATAATAGTTTCTCCTTGGGAAAGAAGTTGGTTAGAACTTGATTTAGCATTTTAATATTTTTGTTTCACTTATTCCTTTTTCTTTTGTAAAACAAATATTTAATAGTGAAAATCTTTTTGGGTTTAAAGCCAAGTTTGATGGGATAGAACTAGTAAACGTTTATTTCTTTGTATTTTTTATTTTATTGCTCTGCTTATTCGTGGATGTGTGAACAGTTGTATCTTTATTCACATTCATATTCTTTTGTGTTGAATTGATTTTCTAGATAAACTAAACTTTCATATTTTGTTGAAATAAGTGTTGTCCAATTGACATGTTCTTAAATAATTATTTATTTTTATAATAACTTTCTTTATTGCTTTTTGTTAATTTGTCAAAGTACTTGTAACACAACAAAATGTATTTTGAAACTGAGGGAGTAGAAACAAGGAAAACATGAATTGAAAATGGAAAGCAGAGGTTGATCGTATCAAATTCAGGACGTTGGAGAGGAGAGACGCAATCAATGTCATTGTCGACCACTTGGGTATGCCAATTCTTTTTTTTTTTTTTTTTGACACCTGTGAGCCTTCACGGATCAATCTGACCACTGCGCACCGCCCGCATGCCTGGCGGAGGTAAATCGCGTATACGCCCGAGGTAGAGTGGCAAAGACCCCTTATACTCCTGGCCCCAAGGGAGCCCTCCTACAACGCGACAGTTGAACTCCCCACACTGAGATTGCAAGCCCAGCAATGCTGCTTCCTTAACTGCACGGATGTGCATCGAGGGACTCCAAGGCTCCTGAAACCATAAGATCCCCAGGGGGAATCTTGTTTATATGGATAAAATCCAAATACATGCATATCAACTGTTTGATTAATTGACTCATTCAACATACCATTGCCACCCCCAAACATGTCACCAAATCAATTACGTCTCTTTTACAATTATTTCCATTTCCCCATTAATTGTCAAACATATACTCCCTCCGTCTCGCCCGAAAGGCGCTTTTGATCAATACTCCCTCCGTTCTATCTCACTTAAGAAAACTTTTCATTTTGGGCGTCCCACTTCACTTAAGAATTTTCAAAATGGAAATCTTAAATCACTATTCTCTCCACTCATTCTCTCTCCTACATTATTTTAATACTCACAACACCATTATAATTACTATTTCCTCCACTCATTCTCTCTCTTATTTAATTTTTCACACTCACAACACTTTTTCCACTCATTCTCTCTCCTAATACTATAATAATATTCCTTAATTCCCGTGTCATTTCAAAATTTCCTAAGTGGACTGGAACGGAGGAAGTATAAGTTAACTTTGACCCAAACATAAATGCAAATATAATCATCTTATTGAAATTCTAAGAATTGTTATTCATAATCCATTTAATGATTTATCAATAACAATTTTTAAAATTTCAATAAAATGATTAAATTTGCATTTATATTTGAATTAAAGTTAACTTATATTATTGACCAAAAGTGTCATTTTGGGCGGGACTGAGGGAGTACTAGATTTGATTCTGATTTAATTTAAGGTCTTTTTCTGCTTCTGGGTTTCCTTCCTGTTTGTTGTGACGTGAGCAGTGATGCAATAACCCCCGGAAGCCAAAAGAGGGAGTACTGAAGCTCACAGAACTTGTTGCCAACTTATGGGTGGCAGTCATTTTTTGGTGTTTAAATCAATTGGGCCCACAGACTGAATACCCAATTAACTATTGTGAACTAAGATACCAACTTGGATTTTGATACTTTTTTGGTGCTCCAATAATTACTCTGCTATATAGCATACTTGTAGTCTCAATTACAGGGCAGCTCGTCTTTGTTAGGCATTTGGTGGGTAGCTGAATTGAGCCTATCAAATGGGTAGCAATGGAGAATCTAAAGAGGCCCTGTTAATGAAAGATTACTATGAGAATTGCCCAGGTTGTCGGGTGGATAAGCGAAAACAGCTGCAGCGTGGTATTCCCATCATGGAGCTTGTTTCTATCTGGATTGTGGTGCTCTGTGTTGGTATGAATTTGTCCTTTATCCTCTCTTCTTTTCTGTCTTTCCCTTTTATCTGATCATAATTTAACCGAAGAACCTTTGCTAGTTGAAATTTCCCTTCAGTTTGTCTGTGACTTTTTAGCAGAATGTCAGCCTCATTCACTGTTTTCTACTCCCTCTGTCCTAGAATGAATGTCCCAAAAAAAAATCAAATTTGCAAAACACGTGGGTCCTTCCGATTCTTAAAAACAAACTGAGCTGTTGTATATTTTCAACCTTGATGTTTAGTTGAAGCAGTTGTTCGTTACAGTTTTTATGTTTAGGAGAATGCTTCTCTGTGTTGGTCCGACTTTCTTTTTGTACATAATAATTCCTTAGGTGAAACTTGGCTATAATTTCAAAGTCAGCAGTTCATGGTGAACACCGATGTGGGGACTTAACAAGTGAGTAAAGTTTTGGAAGATTATCAAGGACATTTCTTGTTCCGTTTTGATTAGTTGTCAGTTGCGAAAGATTGCTGTTGAAGAACTGTGATATTTAATGCAACCAAAGGGAAAAAAGAGTGTTATACTTTTGACTGGTGCTGTTCCTGCCTGCAAGTGCAGTTTGCTTTGGTGGCCTAAATCAGCTGTAAATAGTATTTTAGTGAACATGGGTCAAGATCCTAGATGCTTAATGGAGTAGTTGATGAATGTATATGTCTGTCTTAATTTTATACTAGACTCAATCAAGTTATGGAAATTTTCACCCAGATATTTTGGTTCAAGGTTTGGATTAGATATGCTTATGTATGTAAATGGATCTTTCTGTGGAATCTCTCTTGATGCAAGCGGTTAATTTTGGGTTGAAAATAACTATACCGGGGGCTATGGTCAACAAGCATAAACTTGCTTCTTAAATATTGAGAGCGAACGTGGCACAACACAATGCGGATTGCTGGTCCCATCAGTCCATAAGAAAGGGGATCTACTGATGAAATAAGAATTGCCTAATTAGATGAAACAATACATTTTGGTGAATGATGAAATACCTTCATTATCGTCTTATTGAACTCTTCACATTTGAGTGCTTGGCTGAATGCTATCTGTTGTAGTATCCGTATAACCTTTCTTTCATGAAAATCCTTCTCATAGAGCTCATTTGGTAATGCTTTGTTCTTTTTTCTTCCCTTTTTTTAATGAAGGGGAAGTTAGTATCTGTCTAATACATGCTTGAGAATATAAAGAAAAACAAATAAATTGGGCATTTTTTTTCTCCCATCCCAATAATTTGTAGTCCTAGAAATTTTTCACGTACTAGTAGTCTAGGAGCACATCGGATCTTTGGATGTTATTCACATTTCAAATAAATAATTGCAATCTTGTGAATCAAGTATCAGTTATGTTTTTGGTTAATTCCTGTAACCGTTTAGTTTATGTTGTGCAACATCCTTTATTGTACAATTTTAAAATTTACTTTGGCAAAACTTATTTATTGCGTAGATAATATTGCAAAGTTTAATACCTTAATATCTTTTTCTGCTTTACTTTTTCAGCATTGCCAATATCATCCCTCTTTCCGTTCCTTTATTTCATGGTAAGTCTATATATTTTTTTAACATGACTATGGTTCACTCTTTTAAGTGCTTCCAAATTGTTCCTATGGTACACATAAACACATAATTTGGTACATTGTAGTTGTTTAAGGGTGTTAAAACTGAATTGTGACGAGATCCTTCAAGTTTTCAGATTGAGTAAAACTGATATAGAACCAGCAACCAAATAAACTGGCTAACGGGAATACTTCCTGTGGATTATACATCGGATAATGTGCTTCAAAAATGTATTTGAATTCTAATTTATTTCTCAGTAATATTTTGGGGTATCAGTTAGTTTTAATCATTTTAGTCACATTCTAGGAGTATCCTCATACTTCAAGTTACTTTATGTAGTTCTGGTAATTTATGATGGGCAACTGTTAACTAAATAAACAATGATGTTATCCCAGGGTGTTTTCATAGAGTTGAATAAATTCAGTTGCAGTGGACACTTGTTCTTATGGGTAGTTAACATTGGAGTTCTTGTAGGGTGTTAATATTGAATTGTGAAGAGAGATTCTTAAAGTGTTCATATATAGTAAATCTGATGTAGAACCAGCAACCAAATAACTGGCAAACGGAAAACTGCCTGTGGATTATGCATAGGATAGTCTTATTTAATTTCTTATTTATTTCCCAGAAATATTTCGGGTTATCTGTTAGTTTCGAGTATTTTATTCACATTTTAGGAGTATTCTCATACTTCTAGTTACCTTATGTAGTTCTGGACCTTCTGGTAATATTGATAAGCAACTATTAGCTTTATAATCAATGATGTTACTCCTGGGTGTTTTGATAGAGTTGAATAAATCCAGTGGAGGAGGAACCCTCAAGCTTATGGGATCAGATGATATTTGATTAAAAAAGCGAAGGAATCATTGTGAAATTTCTCCCTAAGTTTTTTGAAGTTAAATTTAAGTGTGATAAATGATATCAAACCCCTTTATGTAAGGGAAAAGAAAAAGTCATGGAAATTTTACTATGCCCACTTTGAAAATCTAACAGGGTTTAAATTGTTAAGTGAAACATGTTATGCAGTTTTTGACCCCCTTTACAAAAATTCTTTGCTCTGCTACTAAATAGATATGAATTTTGCTGGCTTGTCTGCTTCATGATATGTGAGCTGCTGATATGGGGTCTCCTACATTTTACTTCTTCTGTGTGTTTATGATGATCTGTATACCTAGGCAGTGGTATAAGAGCTAAGTCTAGGTATCATTCCTTACTTGATGGACTTGAATCTCCACTCTCAATTCCACTCATCGCCATAACCACATACAATATGCTCACAGACTCCTGTGATCACCTGTGAAAGGTCAAGCGTATGCCACAGGTCCTCGTGGCATCAAGTAAGACCTTTTAGGTCTGCTAGTCTCGTGGTAGATTGGCATTAGTAGTATTACTTGTATTAATTGCTTTATTTGTTAAGGAGGATTTCTTATTGTGTTATTTCATACCCCCTCCTTAGCACATTAAGAGTCCACATTTGAAAGTCAAACTTTATATTCTTCATTTTATGTCTTTATATCTCTTATGAAGTGTACTGAAATTATAAATTTTGTTCCACAATATACATGAAAACTATCATGAGTTGAATATGACAAAAATAAAAAATAAAAAATAGAAAATTCAATTATTATGGCATACCTTTGGAAAGTGGACTCTTTAAATTGAACGTCCCAAAATGGAATAGTGGACTCTTAACGTGGAATGGAGGGAGTAGTATTTTGCTTATCCTTGCCTTACTAGTGTAGTCTGGCCCTCATCCTTGTATTTTAAAGATAATTGACTTGGGCTATAAATAAATAATTACTCAAAGTTGTTCACATAGTTGATTTCCTGAATCAAGATTGATCTTTTGTGGTATTTGTGTGTGTGTCTTCATCTTTTGCTTTTTTGTCCTTAAATTTACCCACCAGTTAGACTTATAGTGTTACACTGATTTGTGTTTCCAAATATTGTATAGCATATTGGTACTGTGGGAAAATAAGGAAGAAGCAACCAGCTGAATGGGCTTATATATAAAACAAGAAAAGTAGATTAGCCTCCTTGATATATATCTTTGAACGATGAATCTGGAAGTGAAGAGAAAACTCTAATTTCGTCTCTTTTATAAAATTTAAGCAACTTAAATCAACGTGTTCTTAAAAAACTACTAACTTGTGATACATGGTTTCAGGGTAATTGAGGAACCAATTAACCCTTCATCAAACCCTAAAAAATGGCTTTAACAAATCTACCCAACCAATTACAAGTAAATAGCTACCACTATATCTAACAAATGTTAGTTTTGCAGCACAGTACACATAATACTATTTTCTTTTGTACTGTTCTTCAATTACTCTGTGATACTAATCAACACATGTCAGCTCAGCTCAGTCAATGTGTACGACAATAAGATAGTGCCACTTACATTCGTAAGCAGAATATGTGTTTTATTATGACTTGACATATTGACCTTGATTCTCCTTGCAGGTTAGGGATTTTCACATTGCAAAGAAGGAAGAAGATATTAGCTACTATGCAGGATTTATTGGTGAGCTTATATTTATATTCTCTGCTCATAAAAATCTCGGAATCGGTGATACCGTGGTCCATCCATGGTCAAATAGTAACTCTAGGAAAATTTCTCTCATAAGTTCCCTACTTTCATGAAGGGTCCTCGTTTATGATTGGAAGGGCATTGACATCTATCTTCTGGGGAGTAGTGGCTGATCGATATGGTCGAAAACCAGTAATTATCATAGGCACTGCAACAGTGTTAGTGATACCCAAACTGAAATTTATTGCATGTCTATATTTGTAAAATAGGCTGTAAAGTTTATTAATAGTCATGATTAATCATTTTCAGGGTTGTCTTCAACGGTCTTTTTGGACTTAGTGTAAATTTTTGGATGGCCATCTCTACAAGGTTCCTTCTAGGATTTTTAAATGGATTACTTGGACCAATAAAGGTATCCCCGTTTCCCTTCGTTATGATGCTGGCATGTAGCTAAAAGCACTATGTTCAGATTATGTCTCAATACCATAGTTATTAAAGGCTCAAGGCGCACCAAGGCGCAAAAGGTGTGCCCGGAGCCTAGGCGCAAGGCGGGCGCGCGCCCGAGTGATGATGCAAAAATGACTTAAAATACTAAAAATATAGTATACATACAACATCAAGATGAGCAATAAATCAAATGTAAGTAGTAAATCAAACATACGTTATAAGTCATAAAAGAAACAAGCACAAACATATGTTATATGTCATAAATGTATGTATACTATACTAAAAATATAGTATACATACAACATCAAGTGATCAGGGAGATCGCCGGAGTTCTTCCCAGGTTTCCGGAGGTCGTCGCTGTTAGTTTGAAGGAGTTCCTAGTGATCGCTACTCTTATACAGAGTTATGACACGTGTACGTGAGAGAGTCGTGGCAGAGAAGAGTAATAGTCGCGTATTAGGTTTAATTACGATTTAATTGTTGGTCAATTATTGTGCCCGGAGCCTAGGCGCACACCATCAAGGCTCGCGCTTCAGCCCTAGGCGCGCCTAATCCCTCGCCAATGAAACGGAGCCTCGTCTAGCACAATTCAGGCTCCAAAGCTGAGCCTCTCTGCGCCCGGAGCCTAGGCGCGCGCCTAGGCGCGCTTTTGATAACTATGCTCAATACTGATTTTACTACTGCTTGTATATCTGACGTAGTATGTTCGGGAACTTTTGACATAATCAGGCATATGCAGTTGAACTTTTTAATGAAGATTACCAAGCTCTAGGATTGTCAGCAGTAAGCATTTTTGGGCCTTTGTCCTCAAAACATAATTTTCTAATGTGCTTGTTTGCCGTAAGTAATTGAAAATGCGACCTCTCTTTTTCAGATCAGTACATCATGGGGCACTGGACTGATCATTGGTCCAGCTTTAGGAGGCTTCCTTGCACAGGTTTTATTCCTCATAAATTATCTCCATTTTGGAAGTACATCAAAATATTTCTTCATGATTGATATTATGGATGAATATGGTAGATCATTCCCAGATCCCTCAACCTCAGCCTTGGCAAGGTTATGCTACCTTCCCACTTTTGAAATGAATGTCAAATGGAAATAAAAAAATGCTAGTGTCGTAGAAACAAGCTGAAAAGATAGTCTTTCACTTTTATTTCAATCAGCATTTTTCGGGCTACATGTCAATGAATAAAAGAATGTTTCAGAAAGCACAATACATTCATTGTATTAAATCTCTGCAATAATAGGGCCAGTAATTGTCATTAAATGATAATGAGATTATTAATCACATTAACGGACAACTGTAAATAAGAAGGTAGCAGTACATTAATTAGTTGCTGCAAGATTAGAGAGCTGTGAGGTGAAATAAGTGGTAGCAATGTACCGGCTGTGAATATGCTGCACCAGAACTAGTC
This sequence comes from Adenophora triphylla var. japonica, assembly GCA_022495995.1. Lineage (NCBI taxonomy): Eukaryota > Viridiplantae > Streptophyta > Magnoliopsida > Asterales > Campanulaceae > Adenophora > Adenophora triphylla. The sequence goes on along the minus strand of JAFEMH010005167.1, from coordinate 101,203 downwards.
GGAACACCAACACAGTTTGCTACTGGACGCTATCATACTACACATAGGTACTACACTTACACATATACTGTACCTGGATTGAATTTATTAACATGCATCGAGTAAAGTCACCCCGAAAGAGTAGCAGAAATAAAAAAAACATTACATCAACACCAGGTAGTTCACTTCAGGTACCAACAGCAATGGTCATACCTGACAGCTCATCTACTCTCCAAAAATAAGAAATACTAAATCTGTCCCAAAATGAATGTCCAAAACATTCTCAAATTTATTCTTGATCAAGTGCAAATTTGAGAATTTTTTGGACATTCATTTTGGGACGGAGGGAGTAGTTCACGTTACTGGTCTTCTTTCACCAACTGATCTGTTGTCTCTATGTTCCACTGAGAAGTCCTCCATTCCCCATTGCATACTTAAGTTATTCTCATGTCAAGTGCCAGCATCTGAACATTATTAGCCATGATATAGTTTTCCTGAGCCCCTTCATTTTGAGCTAATAAAGTCATAGCTATATTCTTGATCTCTTGAAGTAAAGAAGCATGGAACTGCACACATACCCCCCAACACACACACACACACACACACACACACACACACACCAAGTGAAAACTTCAAAGTTATAAGATGTTGATTTGTTGTACGTATTCTGTGAGTGTTAACATATTCAAATTTTTTTTTTTCTTTAAGCCTGCAGAGAAGTTTCCAGGTGTATTTTCTGTGGATTCTATATTTGGGAGGTAACTTCTTGTTTCCTTATACTGCATACACAATAAAGTGCTACCATATTTTAAACATGGACTTTGTTTTCAGATTTCCATACTTCTTGCCATGCCTTTGTATCTCACTTTTCGCATTGGCCGTGACAATTGGCTCGTTTTGGCTTCCGGTATGTTTTCTGTGCACCAACTCCATGTTGTTTGTATGTTATTTCTGCCGCCATGCATTTCTTTGGTTCTGCATTGTTTATCCCAATGTTCCCATTTGACCATGCTTCATGGGAATATATATTTGTAGTATCAGTGTCTGTTTTCTTGGAATAGGTTTCCAGATTGTAGACATAGGCAACAACATCAAAAAGTTCACGCTGTAGATCTCCTTTTCATTTCCTGAATACTTAATTTAGTCTTTAATATGTTAAAAAAGGAAGTACAAATTATAGATCAAAGCACAGAGTAAATCTTTAAAGCCTTGTTCATTCATCATCTATAATGCACAGACCGTTCTCATTGTTCTCATGGCCCTGTCTACTTATAAAAAACTTGTTCCGTTATATTCGCTCATCATCGAGGCACAATTGAGGTCCTTATTATGTCACAATAAAGAAAATGGGAAATGTACATGTGGTGGTGTAGAATTCTAAGATTGGAGACTCAATTTATAGAGCAAACTACGATTGATTTGGAACCATTTTCTGTGATAAAATAGAAGACTACATTAATGCTTTGGGAATATATACTAAGGAAACTTGACTTTAACATGGTCCTTAAATGAAGGGAACGGGATAAACAGAGAAGATGAAGGCGGACGACGTGTGAGTTGTCGAGCTTGGAGAAGGAGATTGTGGATCTTGTGGATCTGACAGAGAGATGACTCACCGGCGATGATAGATCTGGAGAAGCCGTTTGCTGCCAGAGAAGAAAGGAAGGCGGTGGGCTGGAAAGAGAGGGGGCCGCTGGGTTAGGGTTTGGAGAAGAGAGATTTTGTGTTTGTGTGTGTGTGTGTGTGTGTTTAGAGAGAAAAAAAGATGAGATAAATGATGTTAAGGAGCGAGTTTATTTGGAATATTGATCTGGATTAACCCCTTTATATGGGATATTGAATATTCTGTGTCCTTAGATGGAAAATTGGTTTGGTAGGAGGAGCATTTTGGAATTAATAGTCTGGAAATTAAGAAATATAACTAGAAATGGGAATGTAGCACGATCGTTCCATCCCTTTCTTTTTCTCACTCAATATGAATGTTTGTGGCTCTAGAAACTCATCCTTCCATTCATTTTCTCCCTTACTTTATTCATCCTTACAGAAAATGTCAAAATTACATATAGCCCCTGTTACGGAAACTATGTTAAATAACAAATTATGATGGTTTGTTGTCATTCAATTTGATTAGTTTTTACATTGTGTTTGTTGTTCTTAAAGTGAATCTCCATGCTGAACATGTTTCATTCCTCCAATATTTTTATATCCTTGAACTGCAGGAAACTTTACACTTTCATGAGACAAATAACATCTCATGCAACAAACCATTTGAGGCTCTAGAGGCTGCTTTCAACATTTCTGAAGGCATGTCAACAACACATGAAAGAGGAGCATTAAGCTCTTTAGGAAGCCTTATCACGAACTGGCCGTTGATGTCCTCTATCTTAGTATATTGTGTTTTCTCACTTCATGATATGGCTTACAGTGAGGTAGATTTGATAACTTAAACTTCAACTTCTATTTTTGCAGTTCTCTTCTCTCATAAGTATCGGAAGTAGTCTATTCATTTATTATGATTGTTATTATTATTAATGCCGAGCTATGTAGTATGGGCTTGTGACCCAGTCAAGGCATTAAGGAGACCTGATGGAGAATCACTTAAGGTGGTTTGGTCAAAGTGAGTTGACTCAATTACTTGGGGTCAACTATTTTTTTAGTTTCATAGATCTTTATATTTTATAATTGTTTCTACTTCAAAGGCAATGGCTACTTTGATGTTTGGTTAATTTGTGTAGGCTTTTCTTGCTGTAGTATCCTTGTCTTTGTCACGTACCTTGAATGTATAGAAAGTTACTTTTTGGTTTTATGGAGATAGAAACCTTTATAGTCCCTCAGTCCCACAATAAGATTTTAATAACTTTTTTTTTTTCCCATTTCTAATGCTATTCTTAATGAACTTTAGTTATTACTCTTGAGTGAATGCCCCTAGTGAATTGTTTCCTAATTTTTTCTTAGGGTGGTTTTGGAAAATCATTGAATTTAGAAAATGAGACTAATATTTTGAGACGAAAAATATGAAAATTGGGACTAAGATTGTGGGATGGAGTATTTGCCTGCTTTGAATTGGTGTACTTAGACCTACAATATTTTCTATTTCTTTCTTTACTTTTGCAGTATATGTTTTCATACATAATTAGCTTCCTTATGTATATGGACACAACCATGTATAGGACAACTAGATATGCATTCTTTTTCAGCATCAATTAAAATATGTCAACTTCCTATGAGCTCCTAAAGTTCTTTAATTCTGCCAAGTGGTGATGGTGTTCTATCCTTCTTCACAGATGTGGAATGCTTACTTTTCTGCTAATTTACTTTGCGGGAAGAAAAGTGAAGTGGAAATGAAATTTAGTTAAAACCTTGTAACTTTTGAATAACATTCGAATCTTATGGAGAATCACAAGTTATTGGCGAATTGACCTGTCTATTAGGATAAGTATTTGGGGTTAATGTTCTATATCTTAAAAGCTATATCTGTTAGTGTTTGATATTGGAATTTGCAACACATTAAACTAAGCTAGACCCTTATTCATCTTTGGTCTTTTAGTGTCTGATAGTTTTTCCTTGACATTTCTTAGGTATTCTCATTGTGGGCCGAGAGCTCTACGATTTATGGGGGCTTGGGTTATTCTACCGAAAATGTTGGCACAGTTCTTGCAGTTTCAGGTGAGTATTGACTACTCCCTCCGTCCCATTTCAAATTAGACAAATTTCCATTTTGGTCGTCCCATTTTGAAATTAGACAAGCCCAAAATGGAAAGTCTTTTATATTATTAAATTAGTGGGCCCCACTAGTCATACTCACAATAACTATCCCACTAACAACTCCTATCCCACTTTTCATACTCAAAACACCTTAATATTATACCCTTTTTCCTTAATTCCTGTACTATCTCATTTTGTCTAATTTTAAATGGACGGAGGGAGAGTATTGCTTTCTTTCTGAAGTATGTCACTTTTTTAAGTACCTAAAGCAGGATCTTCAAGCATAAGTCAGTACCTCGCTTGTCTTTTATTCATATTTTGTTTCATTTGCAAGTGAAATCATTCTAGCACTGTATGTTGGGGTTGGATCCAACACCAAAGAGGAAACCAGGAGATTTTAAAGGGATGTCACATGCCAACTATGATGCTCGGACTCGGGTACGAGTGTCCGGCACGGGTACGGATCCGAGTGTCGGATCCTCCAAAATTTTAAGAAATTACACTAAATTTAGTGTAAAATAGCCACACCCATACCTACGCCTACGCCCACACCCATATCCTATCTTTTGGACACGGGTAATTTGGCAAAATAGAAGGGTCTGAGCATCACAGCATGCCAAGGCATGGGGATAAGGCATAGGGATAAGGCATGGCACTGCAGAGGGCATTAATTAGACCCTATGGAAAAGACATGCGACGAATGTGTTAAAAACAAAATCCCTAAGAAGTCTCTGAAAAGTTTTAAATGCCCTAGGGAATGGGGCCAAGGAATGTGTAATACCCCATCCCACAATGGCTAGGTGTGGGAATTTATTGTGCTATTCATAAGCTCACTAAGCTATCATTGAGCACTAATAACATTCATGGACTTTTGGGTGTGCCTTAGGTAAGCCAATTTGACCCAAATTGTTTGTGCTCAGTAAGTCAGTGTGTGGTGCTTATGTAGCGGATTGAGTTTTTGGGCTCGGATCATTACAAATAGTATCAAAGTAGGTCCTAACCGAAAGTCTGGAACAAAAGTCTGTGCGGAACAAAGTGCTACACCGCAAAAGTAGTGGGAACCACCTCTTGAATATGTACGAGCCACTTTTTGAATCCTACACTGCCCGGGGTTCCGATCCTTGTGGGTCTTGTTGGGGACGACAATGATTTAAGTGGGGGTGTTTGTAATACCCCGTCTCACATCGGCTTGGTGTGGAAATTCAGTGTGTTATTTATAAGTCCAAAAGCTACCATGGAGCAACAGTAACATCCAAGGACTTTTGGGTGAGCCTTAGGTAAGACACTTGGACCCAAGTTGTTTATGCTCAGTAGGCCAGCGTGTGGCGTTTATGTAGCGGATCGTGTTTTCGGGCTATGGTTGTTACAACAAGGCATTGTTCGAAACCCAAATTACCCTTAGCCCTTAGGGGCACTCAAAGCTTTTCAGAGACCTCTTAGGGATTTTGTTTTAGGCCCTGCAGGGACCTTAGAGAAAGAAGTCTAGAAGCCTTGAGAACCAAGCCAGAAGACCCCCTGCTGCTCGACATCCTAGATGTCATAGCAGCTTGCCGGACAACAAGTATGTCGTACGCAAAGCTTTTCCATATCAGATTGCCTATATGTAGAGGCATTTTGCATCATAAACAATTCACATACGGGAAACCTGCCGAATTGCATTCTCACCAATACTCTCTCTCTCTTCTACTCAGTTCTACACCATCTATCTCCTAATTCACCATCAACCAACACCAACACACAAAAAATTCAAGCTTTGAAGATTGGAAGGATTTTTCAAGTGCTCTACAACCTTGGTAATTATTGATCCAAGCACTGCTTTTCAATCCATCCCACAATTGGTATACTCTAAACCAATCTCTCCTCCTATGATTGCCCAAGTTCTCCTCCGTGCCTGAATCTGTGCTCACATGGCTGAGTGTCATACACACAAATAACCTCTCCCTTGATTCCAGTCCCTCTCTTCCTGCCGTTTTGATTCCACAACCCAACAATCTCTCTTCTCAAGACATAAACCAAACATTGTGACTGACCCATCAAACTCTGACTAGAGAATGTCCTTTAAGATTGTAACTTGGCAACATTGAGCATTCATGCTCCCACCGGAGCCTCCACTCAAATATTAAGGCGAGTTGAAGCTGAGCATTTTTCAACCTCGCCACACTGGATTCTCCATGCCTCGAATCACTCACCTCTGAGATTCCTTCATGCAAATCCTTGTTCACATTTTCACCGAACCCACTTTCCTTGCAACGCCTCTCCTTAAACATGGCTCCCCCCTTTAATCCTTGCATTGTCTGTGAATGGTTCTCATTCATTCTATATTAGATGCATATGACATCTGTTCCCATTGTCACTATTGTCGGCCAACTTGAATTGTGATCCTCCCACCTTACATGTAGTTTATTGCAAGAGTTGCCTTAATCAAGTGGCCTATGGGCTGGGTTGACCACACCTCCGTCGTTTTACAAGAAGTCACCATCTTCTCACGTGGCAAATCGGATTATGCCACTCATTCACACGCCTTTGCAAAACAACCCTTTCTTTGTCTTGAGTTGTATGTCTCCCTTTCTTTCGACTATTCACTGATTAGCTACTTCGAAATCGCTTGGAGATCCCAAATCTAACACTCACGGATGGTATGACAGCTATTCACTCACCCTATCTGCAACCTCCATCGTTGCATGAATCAATCTCTTTGTCGTTCTACGAAATAACTCTTTCCTAAGCATGTCCATGTCGATTGTGCCACTCTCCTGCATCATCAGTTATTTCCGCAGTGCCAGATGTCGTTATCCTTTCACCTTATATATTTTCTAATCTGTCACCCAAATTCACATTCAATATACAGTAAGAACTCTATAAATTAATATATCGGGACCGGTGAAATTTATTAATTTATCGATAACTTGATAATCATTAATTTAAAGAATTTTTAATCGATTCGACGAATTACAGATTTCCGTATAACTAAATTCATTGTATGTAAATAATAAATTGAAAGGCATTGGAAGTTGATTGTACACAAGAATAATTGCTATATTCAATGTATTTTTAAAACAAACAACTATAGAGTCATATTTTCAATTAATTGTAATAATTAATTTTTTAATTTCTAATAATTATTAATTTATGATTGTCGTGGGAACTAAAATTATAAAGGAATCTGCTGGAAAATTATTACTCCCTCTGGTCCAAAATAACTGTCGATTTTGGATTTTTCACAGACTCACACAACAACCCTATTAATGAAGGAAAACAAGTTTCAATGAAGGGATAAAATAGGAATTTGATTGCTTTGCCCCCTTAAGCGACAATTATTTTGGACCAAACATTTTGTCCAAAAGTGACAGTTATTTTGAACCGGAGGGAGAATCTTATTATTTTATTGATTTTTGTACTTTTTCAACTGGCTCAAGTCGGGACCAGACAAATTTATTATTTTAGAGAGTTTATTAATTTATCGAATATTAGTTTAAATATTTTCTAATGTATTTCTCTCCCAGTCATCCATCTCAACTCATGTTGACTGCCCCACAATCCCCAACAACACCTTCATCTATCCAGATCTCTGTAATCCTGATCCCTCTTGGGTCTCTGCTAATCTGATCCTGAATTTGTGCCATTCATTCACTGGCTGAATTCATGCAAACTTTGATCCGATCTTGTAACCACACCTGGATACATACATTTTTGATGCTGGATCTATGCATCCCAAGTTCAATCACTTTAGGTTTAGGCAGCTCTGAATCCCCCAACCATGAAGCTGAGCTCTGATACCAATTGTTAGGGATTTGGGGAGGAGGTCACACACCTATCTAGCACATACCAGCAGTCCCAACATGGGGAGAATCAATCAACATAGATGATATGAATAAATCGGCAACACATGACTGTATCTGGGGGCATTCCCAAGCCAGGATATTCACTATAATTTATATCCGATGGGGATGGGATATTTACAACTTTGCACATATGATCACTTAGATACGAGCATGGCTACTCTCCATGTGAAACACTCTCAAATATATATATCTCCTCTCTCTAGAATAACACACATCGCGGTCATGACAACAGGTTGTGGAAATGCCCCTCATGGCTCTCTCCTTCAAGCACACAGTGATATGGCCGTCAAGTAGGGGTACATTAACCGAAATCTAAAACAAAACCAATTACTACAATGAAACGGAGGAGTTCAATTACAATTAAAAAACAAACTAAAAACCAGGCCCGGCCCTGAGGCAAGGCAAGTGAGGCTCCAGCCTAGGGCCACCAAAATACTAGTACAATTAGGGCCACAAAATGTCACAAATCAGTACCTCTCTTGGTGGTTAAGGACCTCTTCTAAGCTGCCAGGCCACCAGGGATCAAACCAAAACTTGGCCTAGGGCCTCATTTGCAACAGGGCCGGCCCTGCTAAAAACTGGAATCTTTTGCTCCGTGCCTAAGTGTGCGCCCACATGGCTGAGAGTCCTTTTCTCCACGCGCACAAACAGCCTATCCTCCTCGATTGGTTTAGGTCCTCTCTCCTTAGTTTTGACTGCACTGCCCAACATCGTCAAGGTCCCTAAGATATATATTGATATACTAGTAAGTGTAAAGGGCACTTGATAGCTTCACCAATGTCAGATCAAACTGAAATCTTCTAGCAAACACTTTTATCTGTTTCTTCTAACTGTTTCATATGCAATGCACCTCTTATTATCTTATCTATTACTTTCAGACTTTGCTAACCACTTGGTCAATTATTAGGGTGTGGACTTCTAATCTTTCAGTTTACGTTGTATCCGATGGTGGCAAGACTTCTTGGACCTATTGTGGTTTCACGAATTGCAGGAGTATGTATATTACCAAGTAAAACTCATTACATAGTTCACACTTGCAAAAATTGATCTCTTACAATGAAGTTTGCGCCTATCTTTTGTGTAGGTTGCGTCCATACCTGTATTGACAAGTTACCCATATATAGCCATGCTCTCGGGGCTCAGCCTCACTCTGGTTTTGAATTGTGCATCTGTACTGAAGAATGTTCTGTCTGTAAGTGCACTTGCACCAAAAGTTAGATCTCAATCGCTCTGTAATCTACTCTGGCTTTTTCTGTGTTAGCCCTTAGAAATTCTTTTATTTTAAATTATGATAAATTAGTTATGCCTTTTTAGTATTTCTTACATAGTTTTTTTTTTTTTATTTTGGCAAAAGAGCACTGTACCTCCCTAAACTTTATCAACCAAAATAAATATTCAAAAATGTGGTGGGGGACATAAACATTTAAAAATGTAGTAAGTCCTTTCAGGTCAATGGCTGTCAAATACCCTTGATTCTCGCTCTTGGGTGTTGGAGGTCTTGTGATTCCTTAAACTCAGTCTTTTATGTCAAAATAAAAAACTGTTGCAATCAGATTCGCTTAACATAAAACAATTATCCGAAGCACCGATGAATCCTAAGAGTTCTTTTGATCATGATTGATTATTGGATGATGTTCATAACAATGTGTTTTGGAAGTTGTCCAACAATTTTGATATCTTTGCATTATATTGTCTCTCACTTCTTCCTGTCATCAGGTCTCTATAATAACTGGCATGTTCCTTCTACAAAATAATGCTGTGGTAAGATTCTTATCATTCTTGGTTTACCCAGTCGTTAGATCTCCATTTTTGTTAGAAATGTGAAAAGATATCCTATTCTTTGTAATTGGATTTGTGCTTATCAGTCTCATTTGTGTTGCTAACAGGATCAACACCAAAGAGGTGCTGCCAATGGCATTTCCATGACATTGCAATCGTTATGCAAAGCAATCGGTCCAGCATGTGGAGGAGCACTGTGAGTGTTGTTCTCAAATTTTTATCCAATGCCTTTATGAAGGCCTTAAACGAGCCATTTTTATTCGTTGACATAATGTGAGACTAGTCGGATGTCATTTAGGACGTCAAAGTTTGTACTAATGACTTTCGGTTTGGGCAAAGTTGCTTGACTCACAATTGGCCAAGTTGAACTGTTTTTTTCCTTTATAAGTCTAACCTTCTGACTTGAAATCTTTAAATATTCATCCTCTTATCATGCCTGGGCCGCCTGGCTAATAGAGTAATATCTTTTGGCTATGGCTTGATAAGAATGATAAAATGATTTCAGCTCAAAATGACACACATGATAAGAGGTCCATAATCACAGCATGCCCATATACAACAACAACAACAACAAAGCCTTAGTCCCAAAATAATTTGGGGTCGGCTAACATGAATCCTCATATGTCATCATGTAAAAAAATAAAAAATAATAAATAAATAAATAAATAAATAAAATAAATAAATAAAATAAATAAATTAAAAAAATAATAATACAAATATATATATAAAAAAAAAATCAACCCCCCACATGGATTTTTGCCCTTCACTCCGGCCTCTTCAACAACATACTTTCATCCACTCCAAGTGAACTCATATCATTTTCAATCACTCTAATGCAAGTTTGTTTGGGTCTTCCCCTACCCCTCGCCAATTTATCATTTATCCACTGTTTCGGCCTCTTAACCGGTGCATCACTCGGTCTCCTTCTCACATGTCCAAACCACCTTAGACGATTTTCCCTCATTTTATCCTCAATGGGCGCAACTCCTACTTTACCTTTGATCACCTCATTTTTCAATCGATCCTTTCTTGTATGACCGCACATCCATCGAACCATACGCATCTCCGCCACATTCATCTTATGCACGTGACACTGTTTCACGGCCCAACATTCGGTGCCGTAGAGCAGTGCCGGCCTAATTGCCGTGCGGTAGAATTTTCCCTTTAATCTATGGGGCATGCCGCGATCACATAGAAACCCTGTAGCACTCTTCCACTTCAACCAACCTGCTTTAATCCTATGAGCCACATCTCCATCTAATTCTCCATCCTTTTGGATAATGGATCCAAGATAGCGAAAAAACTCAGACGCATGGACAATATTACCATCAAATGCGATCGCCCCTGCCTCCCTACTTCCAACTCTGCTAAACTTACACTCCAAATATTCAGTCTTGCTTCTGCTCAGTTTAAAACCTCGAGATTCCAAAGTGTGTCTCCACATAGAGGTGCCCATCCGGTTCAAACCGCCGGTTCCGGTTCCGAACCGGCGGTTCACGGTTCCACCAAGCATTGAACCGAAACCGGCCCGGTTTGTCACGGTTCCGGTCCCGGTTCCGAACCGGCCGTACGGTTCCGGTTCCGGTTCTAAACCGGTTAATTTCAAAAAAAAAAAAAAGACTTGGGCGGTCGCCCAAGAAGGGCCGAAATGACTAGGGCGGTCGCCCAAGTGTCCAGTCCTTCAAAAAAAAAATTACAAGTTAAATTCTTAACAATTTCTGTTAAGTTTTACAAAAAAGTTAATTTTTTGCAAAAAAGTCATATAAAAACTTAACTTTTTTTGAAATAAACGAAAGTATATAAAAGAAAAAGGGACGGTACCCTTAAATTTTATTAATTAAAATAAAATTACAAATGAGGGGGACAACCAACCTTACCCTTTTATAAATAAAGGGGGACATTTAGGAGCCTTTACCTCAACCTAACTATTACAATTAAACAAAAATAAACCTAATCTATAATCTAATCTATAAAATTACAATTAATTAACCTAATCTAAAGTCTAAAGAGCGGCGTAGTTCATTCGGCTTCGCTCCCGATGTATCTTCATCAAAGGCCTCCTCCTCCTCGGAACTACTTCTTTTATCTTGAAGTCGTAGTTCGGCTCTATGCCAATCGCCGAGCAACATTTGATATTCTAAATTATATGGAGACAACCTTGACCTTCGATCGGATAAGACATTTCCTCCTACACTAAATACTTCTTCTACGGCAACGGTTGAGGCGGGAGCGGCTAGGATCTCCTTTGCTATCAATGATAGAATAGGATAGTTGTTTGCCCTTCGTGCCCACCACTTTGCAATATCAAAATCGTCTATAGGCTCAAAAGAAGTGGTTAAATAATTTTCAAGTTCAATATAAGTGGAGCCACCTCGTTGACGTTTTTGAGTTCTAGAACTAATTAAATTATCTATAAAGTTAAAGGGATCGCTATCTTCGTGAGAACTACCACCTACATTTTCACTACTAGGAGGATAAACAATATTACCAAAAAGATCATAATATTCTCTATAAAGTTCATATACAATTTTTTTAGTCTCAATTACAACGTCTTTTGCCTTTGGGATAGGTCTATCTAAAAACAAATCAAAGCCGGTGGGAAATAGATTCTTATAATAATAATCTAGTATTTGTTCTAAACCATCTTCTCTTATCCTAGGATCTAATAGTTTAGCTACTAAAAACAATGGGAATGATCAAAAAATATTTAAGCCATTTTGTTCTCATCTTGTTAATACATTCACCTAAAATTTGATCATCTTTAAAATGCATAAATATGTAACTAATTTTAGCGGCGTGTTCTATAACTAACGGTGAAGTGGGATAGTAAGAACCGGATAATTGTACGGTAGCATCTTTAAAAACTTTCAAAATTTTCTTTAAATTATTACAAATATCCCATTGATGGGGCAATATTATAGTTGAATACTCTATTTGTTGAATAAAAGGCGGCCACAATAGTTCACGAAAATCATAAGATTCGGATAACATTTTATAAGTGGAATTCCATCGATTTGGAACATCTAGGGAAAATCTTTTAGGTGGGATATTATTTATTTTACAAAATCTAATCCACAATTTTGTTACACTATGATTTCTCATTATATAAGCAAGAACTTCCTTAATTGGGGCTACATGTTCCTTTAAAGTTGTTAAACCATCTTGCACACACAAATTTAAAATATGACATATGCACCTAACATGAAAAAATTTACCACCAATAGATGGTTGACAAATATCAATGAGTGATGGTAGACTAGCGGTATTATTTGCGGCATTATCAAATCCAATTGAAAAAATTTTGTGAACTAATCCATATTCTTGTAAAACATTAGCAATTTTACTACAAATATTTTGAGCGTTATGAACGGTATCAAAAGATTTATATGCGATTAATCGTTTTTGTAATTTCCAACTAATATCAACCCAATGACATGTAATTCCTATATAGCTATGAGTTTGCCAATGGTCACTCCATATATCGGCACATATTGACAATTTTTGGGGTAAATCTTTAAACGTATTAATTAAAGTTAATTTTCCTTGTAGATATTGAGCTTTAGTATCACGAGTACTTGTATTTTTATTAATTTCTTTAGCCGCGGGATTTAAACAAAGTTGTGCCATATGAGACCATAATCTATCATTAGTAAAATTAAAGGGTAATCCTTTAGCAGCAGTATATTTTGCCATTTCTTTTCTATACGTTGAATTATCAAATTTAAATAATTGCGAAGACGTACCTTGTGATGATCCCGTAAATCCTTGTAGTTGTGTTTGATCTTGGGCATCTCCAACTTGATCGGGGTGCCTTGTCGTCAAGTGTCTTTTAAATGTCCCATAACCACCTCCATGGGTAAAGGCAAATTTTTTAGGGCAATGGTTGCAAGAAACGGAGTATTGGTTGGTACCTTCAATTGGCACTTTTGAAAAGTGCACGGTCATGATGTCCGACCTTCCCGTGGTTCGACCTCCTCGTCCTCGATCTCGACCTCGGATTTGAGTTTGACCACTCCCTCGCGCTTCACTTTGGGTTTGAGTGGTTTGAGTGTTACTCCCTTCGGTATGACCGTGATCACCCATTGGAAATGTTGTATCAACTTCATCATCGCTCAAATTAAACGTTTCTTGTGGTAGAGGTTGAACATTAAGATTGCCCCAAATGGAATCATCGGCGGGGGGGAAAAATGGATGCGAACTTGATACATTCTTTCCCTTATCGCCACGGCCGCCACGAGATGAAGACATTTTTTTGGTGAAAAGATGAATTTATGTGAAAAAGAGAGTAAGTAATTTGAGAGTTTGAGACTTGAGAGATTGAGATGAGAGAGAGATTTGAGTCTTTGAGAGATAGAATAGAGAGAAAGAGAGTAAGTAATTGAGAATTTGAGAGTTTTGAGACTTGAGAGTTGAGAGAGAGTAGTGAAAAAAATAAAGGGAGGGGGAGGGTATTTATAGGTTTGAGAGAAAAAGAAAAAAAAACGTTTTAGGGACCAAAATAAAAAAAAAAACCGTTTTAGGGACCAAAACGATTAAAAAAATATTTTTTTTTACATTTTGGTCACTGACCGTTATTTAACGGTCATTAAACATGGACCGTCGGATCAAGAAATGGACGCACCAGATCATCTAGCCGTTGGCGGTTCGGTTCGGTTCGTGAACCGGCGGTTCCAGTTCCGGTTCGGTTCCCGAATCCCTGGGCGGTTCACCGGTTTTGAAATCTTGAACCTTAACTTGGACTAAACCGCCGGCGATTCGCCGGTTTCTGCACGGTTCGTCCGGGTCCGTTTCCTCCTCGGTTTTATCATCCGGGTCCAAGTTCCGGTTCGACCCGCCGGTTCGGAACCGTTTGGGCATCTCTATCTCCACAACTCCAATTTACTTTCAACACCCTCTCTTGTCTCATCAAACAACACAATTTCATCTGCGAACAACATACACCTTGATATATCATTTGGGATTGACTTCGTCAATTCGTCCATTATCAAAGCAAAAATAAAGAGGCTAAGTGCGGAACCTTGATGCACTCCAATCTTTATAGGGAACTCTTCAGTCTTCCCAACACTAGTCTGTACACAAGTACTAACTCCATTATATATGTCCTTGATAATATCAATATATTTATTTGAAACACCCTTCTTTGCTAATGCCCACCATAGTACCTCTCTTGGCACTTTATCATACGCCTTCTCTAAATCAATAAAAACCATATGCAAATCTTTCTTTTGATCCCGATATTTCTCCATGGTTTGTCTCATAAGATATATTGCCTCCATAGTCGATCTTCCCGGCATAAATTCAAATTGGTTATCCGAAATATCCACAATTTTTCTCAGCCTTTGTGCAATCACTCTTTCCCAAAGTTTCATAATATGGTTCATTAGTTTGATCCCCCGATAGTTGGCACAATCTTGGACATCACCTTTACTCTTATACAAAGGGATCAGAGTACTCTTCCGCCCCTCCAATGACGTTGTGTTACTTATCCATATCTTGTTAAATAGCGTTGTTAACCAATCTATTTCCCTCTCCCCGAAACATCTCCAAACCTCAATTGGTATACCATCCGGTCCTACAGCTTTCTTCAATCCCATCTTTTTCATTGCCATTTTCACTTCACTCTTTTGAATTCTCCGCATAAAATCTCGATTAACCATACTCGAAGAGATATTTAAATCTCCAATATCCTGCTCTTGTCCTCCATTGAACAAGGTATCAAAGTATGAACTCCATCTATCTTTTATCTCTTTATCCCCGACTAGAACTCTTTGGTCTACATCCTTCACACATTTAAGCGTCTCAATATCTCGTGTCCTCTTATCCCTCATACGAGCGAGTCTGTAGATGTCCTTTTCCCCTTCTTTTGTATCCAATTTATCATAAAGTTTCTGATTCACCTTTGCTCTTGCGTCTCTTACTGCTTACCTAGCATCTCTTCTAGCTTCTTTATACTTTTCATAGTTCTCGTCGCTCCTACATTTTCCCAATAATTTGTAACATTCTCACTTGCCCTTTATTGCTTGTTTTACTTCCTCGTTCCACCATGATGTGTCCTTTCTTGGTGGCACATTTCCTCTAGATTCTTCAAGGACTTCTTTTGTCACCTCCTTTATGTTATATTCCATCTTAGTCCAAGTCGAATCTATATCCATATCCTCCATATTATCCGACCAAATATCGGTATCGACCATTTTAGCCACAAATTTTTGTTGATTCTCCCCTTGAAGTCTCCACCACTTGATTCTAGGGTCTACCTGTGATTTTCTCTTTCTCGAAATTCTCTTACTTCTCAAAATCAAGTACCACAAGTCTACGCTGAGTTGATGCTGCTGTCAGGAATAACCTTGAGTCTGATAACTCTTTCTACAAGCATTTCTTACTAAGAAGAAGTCAATCTGACTCGCATTACATCCACTCCTATATGACTCCAAGTGAGATTCTCTCTTCTTGAACCAAGTGTTCATTATACTCAAGTCATATGCCAAACCAAAGTCAGGATACTATTTCCCTGCTTCATTCCTCTCCCGTATAGAAAAAGTTAAATTCGTGATTGATCTTTGGATTAATCTCATATCTTTCTGTAACAAAGTATTATATTTGTCCTACTCTTTAAACTTCAAAATGGTCTAGTCTTGAGATTGGTAGTATTGCGTCCGCAAATAAATGCAAGTGTGTACATTTAAGACCGTGTAATGTGGCTAGTTTATTCATGCCTATGACAGAATGGTCTATATTCTTGATAGAGTGGGTTTGTGTGGTAAGCTATCTAACTTTTGACTAATGGGTTAGACATGATCTATAGCAAATCTTATATGTGAGAATTGTGAGAATATTCATTCTTAAATACTTGGGGTACTGTCGAACCACATTACTAGAGACAATCTTGCAAATTTGAATTCATATCGTTCATGAGTTTCTCAATGTTAAATCTATGTTGATGCAATCTATCTCTTTTTTTTTCCAAAATCTAAAAGTTGCTAGGACAAGGTTTCAAAGACATAATTATTAAGACATACCAAAAAAAGACAAATAAATATTAAGTTAAGACAAAAATAAAAACGTATACTCCGTTCGTCCTATCCGAAAAGACACAAAGTAGGCCTTGCACTGGAATTAAAGAGTGTAAAGTGGAGTAAGTGTTAGGAGTATGAAAAGTGGGGTAGTTGAAAAAATGTGGGGTAGAGAATTGTAATTGGACAGTTGTTGTGAGTATAACAAGTGGGTCCCATAAATAAAGAAGTATGAAAAAGTTTCCATTTTTGGAGTGTGCCTTTTTATATGGGGCACCCAAAATGAAATTTTGTGCATTTTGGAGTAGGTCGGAGAGAGTACAGATTAATGGTCCGACTCCCGTATATCTTATGCCCTTGGATCTGTAAAGCGCATTTTTACTTATCTCGTTTATCACTTCTCCACTCTTTAGGCCCCCTAACTGGTGCATCACTCGGTATCCGTCTCACTTAACCAAACCACTTTAGACGATTAGCCCTCATTTTATCTTTAATGGGTGCAACTCCTATTGTACCCCTGATCACCTCATAGGTTGGAGTGCATGTATATATACATGCATGCTCGTATGTACATATGTATGCATGCACGTACCCATGCAAGGGTGTATGCGTGTCTACATAGGCGATCAGGGGTAAAGTATGATTTGCACCAATTAAAGATAAAATGAGGGAGAATCGTATAAGGTGGTTTAGTCGTGTGAAACAGGGATCGATTGAAGCACCGGTTAGGATGAATGAAGAGCAGTGGCGGAGCCGAGATTTAATTGGAAGGGGTCGAAATTATGATATAGTGTTAGTTTTTCCTATAATGCTTAAGAGTATCAAAGTTTGCAAAAATTACAATTTTTAATAGTAAAAATGTTGTTTTCTAAAATTTAAAGATGGTAAAAATGACACAACTCCAAAATCAAGGGGGTCAAATGATTCCCCTTACCTAAACGTGGAAGAGTGGAAAAGTGATAAAATGGTGAGGGGTAGCAGAAGGCCCAAGCAAACATGGATACATGTGATTGAAATTATATGAGTTTACTTGGATTTGATAAAAATATGGCGTTGTAAATCTGTATGAGTAGAGGGCAAAAATTAATGTGGGCGATGGGGGAGATTTTTTTTCCCTATATATTATATATGTATTCTTTTTATTATTACCTTTTTTCTTCTCTTCTTTTTATTTTCTAAGTTCTATTCCCACCTATTTCTTCTTTTAACTGTTTTTTTTTCTTATAACGATGACATATGAGGATTCATGCTATCCCACCCCAAATTATTTTGATACTAAGGGTTGTTGTTGTTGTTTATCATTGACTGATCTTCTATCATGGGTAACAACAATGTCAATAGCAAGTAAAATGCACAGTGGTGTATTATCTTTTATATGTACGTTTTACAACAACAACAACGTACTACCACAACAATGTTTTATATGTACGTTTTATACATTTATTTTAATTTATCAATTATCATTTTACCTGTTTACCTTTTCATTCATATACAGATTGTCATGGTCACAACAACGACAACATGCTGCTTTCCTTCCAGGTATTCATTTCTACTTTGTTCAATGCCGGATTTTATTTTATGTTTAATCTAGATAGCTTCTTCCTCTTGGTGACTTAGTGAGACCAGAGCCACGAGTAATTGATTTTCATAAGAGAACACTACTACAAGAGACTGATTTTTGATAATGGTGGTCCTTTAATTCATCTCAAAACCTTTTTATTTTCAGAACTTGTCATAAATCAGTTTGCTGCTTGGATTTTATTTCCTGCAAATGTTACAGTAGTTTCCCAAATGGTGTCTCATTTTTGCTCCTTTGTATTTTGATTCTCTTGATGGATATATCTTTTGTCTTTTGTATTTCTTTTCTCCTTTCAATCCAAGAACTTTCCCACTTCTTTCTTCTTTTAAATTACTTCTTAGCTTTCACATCTTTTTTTCTTATTTATTTTGCAATCTCTTCCTTTTCCCTTGTTTTTTCACCTCTTTCATTGACGACGAGTCAATATGACAATTCATGTTAGTCGACTCCAAATCATTTTGGGACTAAGGACTTGTTGTTGTTTTTCAATCCAAGAACTTATTTTCCTATCGGGAATAGGCCAAATACGTTTACCCCCTCAACTATAAACCAAATCCCACTTTGCCCCCACGCGAGATTCTTTCCACTTTGATACCCAATGTTAAAATTATCCCACTTTTACCCCGTGAATCTTAAGGACATAAGAAATTTAACAAAATTGATCATGTGCATGTCACATGACGGGTATTTTGGTCATTCTCATTTAAACTTATAGGGTTAAATGACATTAAACCCTTAAATTTTGGAGTCAAAAAGATCAAAATACCCGTCATGTGAGATGCACATGACTAATTTGTTAAATTTCTAACATTTGTTAGGATTCAGGGGCAGAGTGGGATACTTTTAACATTGGGTATCAAAGTGGGATGAATTTTGCTCGTGGTGCAAAGTGGGATTTGGTGTATAGTTTAAAGGGGTAAATGTATTTTGGCCCTCAGGAATAGATAGAAATATATAAATGTGTGTTGGCACGCGCTCACACGTCATGTATGGGTTCTTTTATTGGGAAAGCCATGATTTATATTAGTATGAAGAGGGGTCAAGATTATTTTAGGTGTAGAAAACTAGAAAATTATGTGGTAGTATATAAAGTTGGCATGACTGCAGGTCAATATTATGACATAGTGTGATTATATTCCAAAATGAAGGGGGATTAGAGGTAACAGATTTTCGTAATTTAAGAAGGGAACACATACAAAATGAGGAAATCTTATTCAGGAATAGGTCAAAGGTGATTTAGTTGGAATGATCTTCTGATGGTCGAGTCCATACATATTCATGTGCTTATTATGTCATGCAGCATTTCTATATAGGAGTATGTGATCTTATCATACCTGTGCTTGTCTTAAGGGGAATCAGATTGCAGGAGCGGAGCAAAGGGACATGAATCGAGACCTAAAAAGAGAAATTCTATTCAAGTCTTTTTAATGACATAGCATAAAGTCAGATTCTTCGAGCCTAAAAAATGTTTTTTTTTTTTTTGTGGGTTTTTCATATGGAGTGGTTCGGAGGGACCCTTGAAAATTTCTATTTCTAGCCGTTTACATGTTAGTTCATAGTTGTTGATCCATTCGCATGCATAGCATTCTAACCCTTGAGAACCCAAAAACTTGCAGGTGACCAGATGATATTCTTCATCTTGAACATAATAGAGGCAATCGGAGTATTGATGACATTCAAACCCTTTCTGGTTACAAGGAGTCGGTAGAAGTGACCATTTAATTTTACCCCAACTTCAAATCTCACTATGAAAGAATGGGCTCAACGAAGATAATCTGCAACTCCAAAGTTCAAACGCATTAATGTAGCTTTTGCACCCAATTGATCAAATTAAAGCATACCCATATTTGTTTGTTATATAGAAGCAACAACCCATATTTTTTATTGACTATAATTGAATGAGCCAGAGGCGGAACCATATATTTTTTTTTGAAACGGGGGCAAATTTATAATATAATGTTATTTTTTCTTAATCCAAAGGGAGACAAAGCACAATTTTTAATGGCAAAAATTTGAATTTTCAAAAATTATAATTACTAATTTGACAAATTTTAAAAAGTAATTTAAATAATTTCATGGTAATCCAATGCTCTATAAGTAGGAGTAGGGGAGAAATATTATTTTTAGAAAATTGTCATCTACTCCTATAAAATACATCAAGTAATACATATCCATCAGAGTATTAGTATCCCACAAACTTATATTAACACGAATACTTCCTTCAAAATACTTAATATGATGGACAAGTGGAAGGAAATACTCCATCCATCCGCCTCGTTCGTAAAGTTTGAATTTTATATTCAATTCAATCAAACTTTTACCATAATTTTATGAAAAATTAATTATCCTTATACAATTCTAAAAATTGTTATGATATTATTCTTTAATGGTGAATTAATGTTAATTTTTTAAATTGCATATGACATCAAGATTTTTATAAATTATGATCAAAGTTTCATTGAATTAATCATAAAAATTAAAGTGAGACAAACTTTCCAATCATACACATATGTATACATAGTATAATTTAACACAATTAATGACAAGTTGAACTCATAATAACTAGATAGCTACGAAATAGTATAATTTAACATACAATTAATTACAAGTTGAACTCATAATAACAAGATAGCTACGGAATAGTTTAGGTACAACATGGGCTCCTCATAGTCTCTCTCTCTCTCTCTCTCTCTCTCTCTCACACACACACACACACACACACACACACACACACACACACACACACACACACACACACACACACACAAAATGACTAAAGTCTAATGAGCACTTTATCAAATCACTTTTTCCTCTAATAGTTTCTCCAATCTATAATATTATTTAGATACATAAACGGTATAAACTGATGTATGAATATGAATTTGTGATCGGGCAAATCTCAATGAATTTGATCCAAAATATAATTCATACAAGTCTCAATTACGATAAAGGGTGTGGTCTTTTCCTACCTTTGCTCGTCTTACCTCCTCGTCATTCCCACTATGTCGACATAGACATAGCAGAGCGTATAATAACAGGCCCATCAAAACTCAATGTCGAGTAAGGCATCTCTCAAGGCCGAGCAAGGCCTCCCTTTTAGAGACGAGGAGACCTTCCTCGGTTGTTAACTTAAGCAAGGGAATGTGTTTCCTATCCTTCACAAAATCTCTTCACTGACTTCAAGCAAGGCCGAGTAGGCCATATGCGATGAGGAGGACGTTTCACAGGCCCACGTGTTGATAACTATTTATTCAATCCTACTCAAATATGGAATATGAACAGTTATAATCCTCCTAGGATTATAACCTTATCTCACACGATTTCTCATCCGACAAGGACTAAACAATTATAATCCTCCTTGTAGTAAAATCTTATCTTCATGCATTCCTATTCAACATGGATTATACAATGCTATGCCTATAAATACAAGCCATAATTCACATTATTTGGGTAACACATATTTTGACTCTAAGCTCTTGTCAATTGATTTCTCTCTCTAAACACAAATACTCACTCTCACGCCGGAGGGCCTTCACCGGTGGAGCCCCGGCTAAGTTTACGTGTTTGTTCATCTTTTTCAGGCTATTCAATCATTCAGGATACAACATGCCGCTGGATTTGGGCTGAATCGAGCGTTTTTGGCATCATCAATACATTTTTCTAATAATTTAGTCAATGTTAAATAAAAGCAACATTATTTATCTAACTAATATTTGAGCATGCCGAGCATTTGAGAACAACAAATTAAAGTCATTTAATTTAAACATTAAACACAATAAATAATTACCACCCTTACGTTTACAACAGTTTAGGATTAAAACAATTAATACAGTAGTTTAATACTCCCCCCGTCCCTTTACAAAAGGAACAAAAGCCTCATTTTAGTGTCACATTACAAAAGACACAAGCCCAAAAAAAAAGTTTTTAATATTTGTTTATTAATGAAAACTACTTGTTATACTCACATCATTTATCCACTTACTATTTCGTACTCGACTATCTCTCTCACTTCACTTTTCACACTCACAATCCTATTCCACTATACACTTTTCTTATTTTTTGTGCAAATCTCATTTTGTATCTTTTATAATGGGACATAGAGAGTATACAATTAATAAAATTGAAGTATTGCAGAAGTTTATTATTGAATAATTATACAAATATATTTTTTTGGAAAAATTTTGAATCTAAGAAATTTCGAATTCGATTAATTAAATTGAATATGCACATAGATGATTAAATATATAAAATTTACAAAATTCTTGGGAGAATAATAATTTTCCAAATTTGAATCTTAAAATATATGCTTAAATACAATAAATTACTTAATTATTTATAAACTGATTATAAATATCATGAAATAAAGGTAAAAAAAATAATAGAGATAAAAGTAGCATAAAAATTGTAACATAAAAAAAATTGTAACCTAAAATTGTAAAAATTAATATATACACCAGGTTATACAAAATTTTAGGAAAAAAAATTACCCTAATTTGGATCTCAAAATGTACGTGAGACTATTATAAATAAGTTAATTTCTTAAATAAATAACACGAAATAAGTGCAGAATCTTAAAAATTATAAGTTATGAAAAAATAATTCAAAAATAGAAAAGTAAATTATTTCGAAAATACTCAAATTGCTCGAAATGAAATATAAATTATTATTGATTGATTTCAATGAACTTAAATATTTTATTTGAGTTTGGGTTGGGTAGAGTAACCGGAGATAGTATTAACAATTTCTTTTGTGCGGGTAGGTTTAATTGCGCTGCTCTTTCATAATTTGCCCTAAAATCTAACAAGTACTTCTTCAACGTCAACATTGCAGAAAAATGGAAGAATCAAAGGAGAAGAACATAATGGACGTGAGGTCCGTCGTTGAAGCCATTGCTACCGACGCTAATGATTCCCCTCTTTACCAGGTCGAAAGCCTCTGTATGCGCTGTGGACAAAATGTACGTCCCCTTCTCCTCCTCGTTATATAGTTGATTCTTTTGGGCTGTGCTAATTTGCTTGTAATTCGAATTAATCCACTTTTGTTCATTGGGGTGATTATGATTATGAGAATTACCTCCCAATGCCCATTTTCTCCGTATATTTATTAGATTTGCTAGTTGATGACCTTTGTAATTTTATCTATTAGAACGATGAAAATGATTCATACAGTTGACTGTAAGTGAGTAAGAAAAACTTAGGTTTGGTTGTATAGGGACTGTATTGAGATGTGATTTTAGTAGCACATGTACATAGGTGCTTTATTATCCACCTTTGTGGCGGAACCAGGAATTTTGGTTGGTTAAGATTATTTTGAATATGAAATATTATAATCTAATAACTAAGTTTAATTTAATGGAGGGGGGAGAATTTTAATATAGTTCTCTTTTTTCTTCATACAAAGGGGGCAAAATATTAATTTTAAAGGTAAATGAATATTTTTAAAAATTCCCAGTACTAAATTTGTGCATTTAAAAAAAACAAGGGGGGGGGGGCGATTGCCTTGGCTCCGCCAGTGCCTTATTTATAGTATTGCAAGCACACATTTGAGTATGCTATTTGTTTAAGGTGAATGTAGTATATTTCTTAAAAATGGATAACCATTTTGAGGTTTATTTAATATTAATATTATTATTTTCAAATGAACACTAATTTAGGGATTTATTTTTAGATAATGCAAGCCCTTTACGAACTGAGGGACTTGTTTTCAAAGCTAATCTTTTAAGGAGTAACTTTTTTTCCCCTCCCAAAATGTATATCCCTTTTCCATCAAGGTACTATTTTTATCTATCACCTTTGAATGTGCTCATCTCTTCATTGACGAATCTATACCACGATTCGTGTTAGCCGACCTTAAATCATTTTGGCATTAAGGCCATGTCATTGTTGTTGTATCACCTTTGAATGTGCATTTGAGGTGTTCATAGTACAGAGTGCTAAAATAATGTAAACGTCAACTTTCTATACTTTTCCTAAAAGCTAAAAGTACAAAGGGATTTTCTGGTGGAATTGTGTGTGTGCACACTTCACATGCCAATTATTGGCAATCATAGGGAATACTTTAATCTCTTTGCCTAGAAAACTCAGGCTCTTTAAGCAAGGCTCTTCCTTTCTTGACACAGCTCCTTTTTGCTCTTTTTGCTGGTATGCTCTTTGTTCAAAATCGTTACTGTAAGGTAAGCAATGGTATGTAATTGTCTCGGAAGCAGTGTGATTTTATGGGTTTGATACGAACACTAATGTTAAACTTTGGTTGAGGAAAGACTATTCCTTCCTTTGTAGGGGGACCTCATTTGGAGGTAATCCCTCATGGATATTGAGCATAACGTGATATCATAATATAATTATCATAATCCAATAAAAAGCTTACAACTCAGCATCTGTTCCAAGCAGAGACAAAATTGTTGTCCCTGCCATGTCTCCCCATCAGCCATTTTTGCTCCGACGCACAAATTTGTTGCATTGTATGTTTTTCTATTGGCTTATGATAATGATGATGCGATGTCAATTGGGTACATGATCACTCCTCTGTGTTTGTGCCTTGTACATATATCTTAATGTGACATCTCAAGTGATACTTCGGAAGGACATGGGTTGAATGTGTCTTCACATAGTGATTTTGATGTCATTGACGGTCTAGAAAGTGGAAGTACAGTAAATTGAGGATCCAGCATGGTCATTATCCTTAGTAGTTAGATATCTATTAAACAAGAGTTTTGGGAAGATTTGGAGTAGGTAGTGCAACAGGTACCTAGTGGTGAGAAATTAGTCATTGGTGGCAATTATAACGGACATGTGGGGTTTAGTCGAAATGACTTTGAGAGCATTCATGGATGTTTTGATTTTGGGGAGAGGAATGTAGCAAGAAATGGTATCTTGAATTTTGCGATGGCATATGACTTGAGTATAATAAACACTTGGTTCAAGAATAGACAATACTTATAGAAGTGGAGTAATGCGAGTCAGATTGACTTCTTCTTAGTAAGAAATTATTGTAGAAAGAGTTACACAGATTGCAAGGTTATTCCGGGTGAGAGTATAATAACTTAACATAGACTTGTGGTACTTGATTTTCGAAGTAGGAGAATTTCAATGAAGAGAAAACCACAAGTAGACCCTAAAATTAAGTGGTGGAGGCTTTAAGGGGAGAATCAATAGAGATTGTTAGTTAAGATGGTCACTACCGGTATTTGGTCGAGTAATATGGAGGATATGGATATAGATTCGACTTGGACTAAGATGGAACATACCATAAAGGAAGTGGCGAAAGAAGTGCTTGGAGAATCTAAAGGAAGCGTGCCACCAAATAAGGACACATCATGGTGTAACGAAGAAGTAAAACAAAGAAGTATAAGGAGGCTAGAAGAGACGTAAAAAAAAACAGTAAGAGATGCAAGAGACGCATGAGCAAAGGTGAATCAGGAACTTTATAATAGATTGGATACAAAAGAAGGGGAAAATGACATCTTTAGATTTGCTCGTACGAGGGATAAGAGGACACGAGATATTGAAAGGGTTAAATGTGTGAAGGATGTAGACCAAAGTGTTCTGGTCGAGGATAAGGATATAAAAGATAGATGGAGTTCGTACTTTGATACCTTGTTCAATGGCGATCAAGAGCAGGATATTGGAGATTCAACTATCTCTTCGAGTGTGATTAATCGAGATTTTATGCGGAGAATTCGAAAGGGTGAAGTGGAAATGGCAATGAAAAAAATGGGATTGAAGAAAGCCGTAGAGCCAAATGGGATACCAATTGAGGTTTGTTGATGTTTTGGGGAGAGGGGAATAGATTGGTTAACAACACTATTCAACAAGTTATGGAAAAGCAACACAATGCCATTGGAGTGGAGGAAAAGTACGCTGATCTCTTTGTATAAGAACAAAGGTGATGTCCAAGATTGTGTCAACTATCGGGGGATCAAACTAATGAGCCATACTATGAAACTTTGGCAACGAGCGATTGCACAAATGCTAAGGAGAATTGTGAATGTTTCGGATAACCAATTTGGATTTATGCCCGGAAGATCGACTATGGAGGCGATCTATCTTACGAGACAAGCCATGGAGAAATATCGAGATAAAAAGAAAGATTTGCATATGATTTTCGTTGATCTGGAGAAGGCGTATGATAAAGTGCTAAGAGAGGTACTTTGGTGGCGTTAGCAAAGAAAGGCGTTTCAAAGAAATATATTGATATTATCAAGGACATGTATAATGGAGTCAGCACTAGTGTACAGACTAGTGTTTGGAAGACAGAAGAGTTCCCTATTACTATTGGAGTGCATCAAGGTTCTGCACTTAGTCCCTTCCTATTTGCTCTGATAATAGACGAATTGATGAGGTCAATCCAAAATGTTATACCATGGTACATGTTAGTCGCAGATGATATTGTGCTGATTGATGAGACAAAATAAGGTGTTGAAAGTAAATTGGAGTTGTGGAGACACTTTGGAATCTCGAGGTTTTAGACTGAGCAGAAGCAAGACTGAATATTTGGAGTGTAAGTTTAGCAGAGTTGAAAATAGGGAGCCAGAGGTGATCACATTCGATGGAAAGATTGTCTAAGCTTCTGAGTTTTTTCGCTATCTTGGATCTATTATCCAAAAGGATGGAGAATTAGATGGATATGTGGTGCATAGGATTAAAGCAGGTTAGTTGAAGTGGAAGAGTGTCACAGGGTTTTTATTTGCTCCCGACATGCCCCATAAGATTAAAGGTTAGGCCGACACTGCTTTATGATACTGAATGTTGGGCCGTGAAACAGTGTCACGTTTAAAAGATGAATGTAGCGGAGATTCGTATGCTACGATGGATGTGTGGGCATAAAAAGAATAATCGATTGAGGAATGAGATGATCAGATGTAAAGTAAGAGTTGCGCCCATTGAGGATAAAATGAGGGAGAATCGTCTAAGATGGTTGGTCATGTGAGACGGAGACCGAGTGATGCACCGATTAGGAGGCCTGAAGAGTGGAGAAATGATAAAATGGCGAGGGGTTGGGAAAGACCCAAGCAAACTTGGATTAGGGTGATTGAAAACGATATGAGTTTACTTGGATGGGATGAAAATATGGCGTTGAAGAGGTCGGAGTGGAGGGCAAAAATTCATGTGGGTTAAGGGGGTTGATATTTTTTTTTCTTCACGATGACATATGACGATTCATGTTAACCGACCCCAAATTATTTTGAGACTAAGGCTTTGTTGTTGTTGTTCAACTCAATCGAGCTGTAACCATAATTTTATGAAAAATCTAACTATCCCTTTGCTATCTAAAAATTGTTATTGGTAGCAGACCCCAAATTATTTTGGCACTAAAGCTTTGTTGTTGTCGTGTAGAATTCCTATTGGTGAATCGATAACAATTTTTAGAATTGTATAGGATAACTAGATTATCATAAAGTTGTGGTCAAAGTTTCATTGAGTTGACCATGAAAGTCAAAGTGAGACAAACTTTCCTAGACGGAGGAAGTATGTTACAATGCAATGATTTTTGCTGATTTTTATCTAGAGTCTAGACACCTGCTTGTCTTGTTCCATCTGCCAGATTTCCTCCTTCATAATTTTTACTTATGGTTGAGTGAGAAATCTAAGAGTAGGACCAGTCTCTTGATATTTACATTATTTGTTTTTGAAAGTGATTTTAACATAATTAGAATGTGCGCATTTGTAGAAATTATGATTGTTTCATTACTTATATGTATTTGCCTTTTTTTCAGGGAATAACAAGGCTCTTGCTAACTTTGATTCCAAATTTTAGAAAGGTATACCATTTACTTTTGCTGTTTTGAATTGGAAAATTTCTGGTTGATTGTCCTTCATGCGACTTTTTAGTTCCATAACCTTTTACGATGCTGATGTTTGTATTTTTCTCTTACATAATAAATTTATCTCTGCTTACAGATATTATTGTCAGCCTTTGAATGCCCACACTGTGGTGAAAGGTAGAATTATCTCATTTTCCATCAAGGATGCAATGCTCTATAACTATCTTTTCGTCTTTACCCAACTCCCTTTTTGATAACAAGGCAGAAAGCCCCGACCCGACATTCATTAGCTTAGAATGAAGAGTGCCCCGCCCTAGCAAGCACCTACTCCTATCAAAAAGCGAGACTTTACTAAACCTTTTCTATCTTATTAGTAAAGCGTTAACGCGCGCCCTGCAATCAAAGTAAAGTTTCGCCTTGATCGATACCTTTTGACTACCTTACTAATAGAAAGGGAAAAATGTGCTCAAGTAACCTATCTGACTAATATATTAAATGGGATCCTAATGGTGTTTTGCCTCTTCCGAAGGAATAATGAGGCACAGTTTGCTGGCGAGCTGCAGCCTCGAGGATCTTGTTATCGGTTGAAGTTTTCGTCAGGTGATCAAAAGGTAGGTCGAGTTTAACTTGAATGAAATCAGTGTTTTCTTTTTACTTGACTGTCTGTATCTAACATATGTTTGTTTTTATCTGGAATATGGGTCTAAATCTAAGTAGGCTATTAATTTTCGATGGTGCGAAACTTATATATATATGTCTACAGAGCACTGCAGTTGCTTAAACATTCTACTATCGGCATTCCTTGTTTCAATATTTATTAACTTCGATTGAGAGTTCTTCACTGCTTCAAAGGGTAACTTCAGCCAATTGGTTACCTACCCTTTTGTTTTACTTCCTCTATCACAGAGTAAGAGTCCTACTTTTCTTTTTTTGGTACGTCCTAGAGTAAGAGTCCCATTCTTAAAATGGCATATGATGAGTAGTGTTTTTGACAACTTTATCCTTATAATGCTCGTGTAATTACAAAAAAAAATCAACACATCACTGCTTACTCTTTACCCACTTGCATTATGAATAGTGTTTTGGACAATTATATCATTAACCCACTTGCAATGTTTACCCTTATTTTATTGTTTTCTTAATAAGCTTGTAAGACCTAAGTAGGACTCTTACTCTGGGACGGAGGGAGTATCTTCTATTTTTGACAAATAAGTTTTTAGTCCTCTATTGTTTTCTTGGATGAAGTCAATATGTTTTCCGCACTTCGTCCTAACTGCCACATTGTGTGCATATGAATCTCTTTAATGTTTATTACTTTCTCCAGGTCTCTTTGGGTGTGTATTATTTTGAAATGTTACTTACTGGGGTTTTCAGTGCAGATGCTTAACCGACAAGTAGTAAAATCAGAATCTGCTACGATAAAGGTACGTAGGGCCGCATAGCAAAACACTACCTTTTTCATGTGTGTTTGATTTCCTCTTTTTTCATTGATCATCTTTGTCTACAAAGGGAAGAATGAAAAAAAGATAAGAAAATACATTAAAATTTGATTCTACCAATGGGGTTGTATGGTAAAAAATTGAACATTGATGGTAGATTTATAGACCTTATATTTTCCTATCAAAAATAAAAATAAAAATTTATAGACCTTATATTCGAAAAGTGACGGATGACCTTATATTGGTAACTCAATAATGAAATGATGAAATTTTATTGGAAATCCATCGTTCCACATAAAGTCGATGCATGTGCCTGTTCTTTCGTGCTCAACAACCATGGGTTAGCATTAGAGGCAGAGACTGGACAAGACCATACCCAGATTTTTTCATATGTGCTGGCATTATAATAGAACTCGTTATCATCTTCCCTGCATTGTCCAGTTACCTGTAAATTGAGGGTTGATATTTCAGATTTTATTTGAGAGGACTGGGTGGTTTCTTGCTATTATTGGAGTCTTGCTTTTGACTAGATACATGGGTTTTGGGGACAGTAAGGATTCTCAAATTTTGTGGCAGTGAGCTTGGTTTGGCACATTACGGTGCATTTGTGCAGACATAATTCTTGCATTCCTCGAGTTAAAGCAGTTCGTTTTCTCCGAGGAGTTTATAATTTTGTTTTATGCTTTTCTTTCGGCGTTAGCGTTTGATGTTTTTAGAGGAGTTGTGTGGCTACCATAGCAAGAAGCCGGAGGCCGGCTTGCACTAGCCTCGCTTTTGTTTCCACTTTTTGTCTTTGTTCAGCTCGCCCGCAGCCTTTATATTTTCTCTTCTTCTTCTAATAAAACTCTTCTTCATTAATTAAAACACTATGCAACGGAAATATTTGCACCTTGTTGGGGCTCGTTAGACTTGTTCGGTGTGGCTGCTACCTAATCAGTTAGTAAACAAGCTTATTTTCCTTCTCCGATACTAATACTTATTTTTGAACGTGTTCTTAACATTTCATGTTATAAATATTTCGAAATTTGTCACCCACAAACACAAAATTTATTTTTCCCCATTCCGATTAGAGAGTCCACTTTCCATCTATAGAAATCAAACAAGTGAGTTCATTAAATGAATGTTTGACATACTTTGTGCTCTGTTTAGATGATGAATTTGCTATAACTAAAGCAACAGTAAAAATGTTATGAATTTCAATTTTGATTAGTACAAGTATACTCCCTCCGTCCCACTATACTTGACACCCAAGGGGTGGGTTCAAAAACCAAGAAAAAAGAATAAAATAAAAAAAATGTGTGGTGGAAAATGAAGAGAGAGAATGAGTGGGGTAAATAGTAGTGTTGGTTGAATAAATATGTGGTAGAAAATGAAGAGAGAGAATGAGTGGTGGGGTAGAGTGAATATAAAAATATAAAAACTTGGTTATTTTTGGAAGGTGTCAAGTATAGTGGGACGGCCCAAAATGGAAAGAAGTGTCAAGTATAGTGGGACGGAGGGAGTATATATGTTTGGGCGAGCATGTAAAATGACCAAAAAAAAAGTCAAAAATGTACTCTATGCATGGAGCAAACTAGTAGAGGGAGTATTAACCAGTAACAGAGGCATCTCTTGGATCATTAAGTATGATTGATCTTGTAATTCTTAATCAGGATTTTAAGAAGGTACATAACATCCTTCAGCTTTTTTAGAGTGTGTCTGAGCTAAAATTAATTTGGTCTAGTGTGGGATTGCAGGAATCAACATGAAAGAGGATATGGCTACTAGTTATGCTCCCTAAATTGGATGTCTAAGTCCTTTCTTGTCTTTTTTTCTTATCTTGGGTTCTTTTGAGATAAATAAGTACGATAGTTCTTGTATTATGTTCAACTTTAATTAAAATACTACCAACCGTTATTCAAAAAATAGACTCAATATGTTTTTATAAATTGTTTGTTCAAATTAAATTAATTTAATCATCAAAAAATAAATATACGATGAAAAGCTGTAAAATAAAAATAAATAATCATAAAAACATGATATTAAAATTTTTATTGTCACTATATTTCTTGTGTGTATCTACTACATTGATCAGAATTTTAATATATTAATCAATGTCTTGACACAATTGCCCTTAAATTTATCTTACTTTATAAATAACTAACTTTTCAAAGTTATCATTTATTTCATAGTTTTTTAAATTTTACTTTTATGGATTTTGGAATTATAATAGGATGGGTCATGATTAGAAAAATAAATTATTTTTATGCAGAATAATAAAAAAAACTAAAAGAAAGTATGTGGCATTTTTTTCATTTTCCATTGAAATGTTGAATTTGTTTGCCAATTGAATTTTAGTGAATATGCATATATGTGATTTTGTTTTTTTCTTTATTTCATACAATGAAATTGTTGATATAATTAAGAATTTGAAACCAAATGCATAACACTTACACGACACTAATGGGTAAGAGAGAGAGAGAGAGAGAGAGAGAGAGGATTGACGACTAAAGTTTCAAATAAATGAAGTAATGATTTGATGGGTGGTTATAGAGACATTAATGAGTTAATTAATAAAAGGGTATTTTAGTCAATTACTCTAAAGAAAGTTTTGGAGGGAATTTGCTCCAATCACTTGAGCCTTTATATATATATAGATTCCGCTTTATTATCTCTCCTTAAAATTCTTACTACTGTGGCTGACAAATTATATAGATTATGATGAGAAATCTTTTATCAGAAGATTTGGAGGAGAATAGAAGATCATATTGTGGCATGGGATTAGGTTTTGGACCAAAGGAGGAAAGTGGTTTGACATTAAGTAACCTGATCAGTCATAACATCATTATAGTTGTTAAATGGCTTTGGTGTTTTTCTCGTGAACCTCGACCTATTTGGCACGAAGTGGTAAGATGCATAGTAATTATGGGATATACTATTTTCAAATGTTCAGGTTCGCACAAAAGCCTGTGGAAATTTATGCGTCAGTAGTGTCTTTAATGGCCTTTTCAATTCTTTTATTTGGTTAAAGGTAGGTAATAGGGCAAAGATTTGTTTCTTGGAAGATGTTTGGACAAGTAATTGTGGTTTAAAAGATTTAAGATTTCCCACCTCCTTTATACAGTTTCTCTCTCGTTCGTTGAGCCCCCTATTGCTGAGTTTCAGGTGTTCGGGGAGGGAGGACACTATATCATGAATATTTATATATTCGCAATCCTAGTTATAGATTGTGTTGGTGTCGCTGCTCTTCTTTCTCTTCTATCTCATGTTCGTTTGTCGGATATATGTACACCGGTACATACACATACAGGACTATCATATCAGGTATGTGCTTTAGAGGGCGGGAAAATACTCTTGTAAATCATTCCTCAACTCATTGATTCAGAGTCCCACTTCATCTTCATTTTCCCCGTCTTCGTCTGTTAAATATCAGGTATTGTGCTTTAGAGGACTTCAGAAAATACTCTTGTAAATCATTTCTCACCTCCTTTTTTCGGAGTCCCACTCCATCTTCCGTGTGTTAGGAAGTCTAAAACTCCCTTTAAAATTCAGGTATTTGTGTGGATTTTAGTGCTTAATAAATTCAACACTAATGACAAGTTGCAGCGCCGCAAAGCCTACTGAATATTTTTTGCCAAATTGTTGTGTGACTTGCAAGGAGTTTGATATGATGTGATCATCTCTTCCTCCATTGCAGCGTAGCACATTATCTATGGAATCATCTGTTTGAGGTGGTTGAGGAAGTGTAGGTGAGTCCAGAGACTATTTCTTTCTTCAGATTCAGTTCACATGGTTTGGTAAAGAGATGCAATATGCTTGTGGGATTATGGGGTTTTTTGCCGCTTGTTGGTGTATATGGTTGGAGGGAATGCGAGAATCTTTAAAAATTACCGAGACATCTCTTGTGGAATAAAGTGGTTTCTTTAGCTTCTCTGTGGTACTGTTCATGGATTAACGTGAATATGCCAAAGCTTGATTTGCCTCTGCCATTCTATGAGTCTCATCCCTTTTGCGTTTGGCAATGGTGTTTTTAGAGGTCTATTGCTTAATGACGTGAAGAGGGATTGGGTTGCTGTTATAGATTAGTAGGAACCATGTTTTTCTTATAAGGAAAGAAGATTGTATTAAGAGAGGTGGTAGATATTTAAGTTGTGGGATGGATTTTTTTTTTTTTTTTTTTTGATTTTTAATATAATACAGTCTAGTGTAGATCTTATTTCTCGTGTGTGGCTTTTGTGCATGGTGATTGACTCCTTGATACTTTTCCATTTGGTGTATTAGGCCTTTGTGTGATAAAAGTATGTCTTGTTAGTACATACAAAATGGTTATCGTATTTTCAAATTAAGTAGTATTTATGTAATGAACTATCTAATGCATAGAAACAGTATAGCAGTATAGCCACTGTACTCCACCCCGAATATATACCGTGATTGACTGATTTCAATACTTGCCCTTGTTGCAATTACTTAATTCTTTCTTATTTTATTCATGTTGTTTTTTTCAAATGATTAAGATAATTTATTGGCATGCAGATTCCGGAATTGGAGTTTGAGATTCCTCCGGAGGCACAACGTGGATCTCTATCAACGGTATTTATGTTCATCAACCTCATTGATTTATGATTCTTACAGGAGAAGCAAAATTTAATAGGTTGCTATGCTTATATGGTTCTTAATGTGAAACCCTTTCCAATGAAAATTTAGGATCATTAGTTTGTCCTGTCAGGAGTGTTATTTCTTGGGGTTTTACTAAGGATTGCCAGGAAACTTTAAGGGGGGGGGGTCCTATCTGTTGTTAGTGTACTAGTATTAATATTATTAGTTGTTACGAGATGTTTAGTAATTTTTTTACTGCCTTAGCTTGTATTCTTGTAATATATATCCCAAAAAAAGAAATGTTTCTCTCATTGCCTTGGTGATATGATGATTCTTTTATTTTTTGTGATCATCAATCTCCTTTCATCGTCGCGCGCGATGTTATTGTATTTATCTTTATAGCTGCAATGCTCCTTGGACTATGTTCAAGAGAATACTGCCGTAAATGTTACAAAGGATCCTTGTATTTGTAAATTCCTAAGTTTAGTTCTTGTGATGTATTCTATCCCAAATATGATAGCCAGCACATTTTGAACTTGTGGAAGTTAAGCATCTAGTGAATAGAATGAGAAAGTTTGACATTTTTATATGGTGCATTTAGATTGAGAACTTCACAATTGTTTATGTTTACTGATTCTCCTAGGTGGAAGGGATATTAGTACGAGCCGCAGATGAATTGCAAACTCTTCAAGAAGAAAGAAAGGTCTGTCTTCATTTACTTGCATGTAATACTTAATTGATATGATACTAATATGCATCATCTTAAGTGGTGTTTTTTGCCTCAGTTGTGATATACTAAGGTGTCTTACTTTTGGGGGTTTTCAGAAAGTGGATCCTCATACTGCTGAAGCCATAGACGCGTTCTTAATAAAACTGAGAGCTTGTGCAGCAGGAAATTCATCATTCACGTTTATTCTTGATGATCCTTCCGGAAACAGTTTCATAGAGAACCCGTAAGAATCTGCTTTATATGCCAGGAGAACATAGCCGAGCTCCAGTTCTCGTGTTTATTGATTTTTGTCTGCAAATTGGATCTGACTCCCTTATATGTACAGTAGAAACTCTTTAAATTAATACTCGATATATTAATTAACTCTCTAAAATAATAACTTTGTCTAGTGCTGACTAGGGCCAGTTGAATAAATTACAAATATCGATTAAATAATAAGATAATAATTTTCCGGGAGAGCCCTTTATAATTTTAGGTCCCACGAAAATCATTAATTAATAATTCTTAGAAATTGAAAAAATAATTATTACAATTTAATGAAAATATGACTAAACAGTTGTTTGTTTTCTTTTAAAGTTCAAATCTTGTGTACAATGAATTCAAGGTTATCATCAACTTCCAATGCCTTTCAATTTATTATGTAGATACAATGAATTTAGTTTATTCGGAAATCTGAAATTCGTATAATCTGCTAAAAACTCTTTGAATTAATAATTATCAATAAATTAATAACTCTATAAATTAATAAATTTCACCGGTCCCGACATTATTAATTCTGTGCAGGTATGCTCCATCTTCAGATCCGTCGTTATCAATCAATTTCTATGAGCGAACTCCTGAGCAACAAGAAATGTTGGGATATTCTGCTGACCCATCACAAACGGGTGGACATGGCAATGCAGTGTCATCAGAGCAAATAAACAATGTGCTTAATCAAGCACAGGAACCACATGGATCAGTTGGAGCAATAGCTGGCCGTCGGGCTATCGCCCAGGGTAACAGTGCAGAATTTACTGAAGCTTTGTTCCGGTATACTGCACCAGAGGAGGTATTTAAACGATTTAAAAGGACTACGTACTAAATATATTTTCTTCGACATTTATATTATTTCCACCTATTTGTTAACAGGTGATGACTTTCCCATCAACTTGTGGCTCATGTGCCGTTGCGTGTGAGACTCGCATGTTCGTTACGAGTATCCTTTTCCCTTGACTTGAGATATGCTAAAGAAGTCTAAACCGCTTTGTCCTTGAATAATTACTTCTTAAGAAAACAGAAATACACATGACCGGGGCTCCATTCCATTGTTACAGGAAATAATTCTCTCACAAGTGTGTGATCATTCTTTGCTAGCTAGTTATTTCACTTAGCTCTACTGTTTTTATCCTTTTCCTACCCCTTTGTTCTGCATTTCCAAGTAAAAAGAGCATGTGCCTAGGTACCCACATAACTTCTCGTGCTTCTAGAAGGCAAGGCATAGATGGTGTGCTCCTAATGTAGTATTCAATATTTTTATTGACAAAATGTTTCTTTAAGTTTACTATATCAATTTTTTAAGTAGGATGCAAAAACCATGGTGATATCTGAGTGGATAACATGCATGCTAATAGGTTAAGGGGGACAGTCTTTAAGTGGAGTGGAGTCTAGTACATATTAGTTCTCTTTCTTTTGACATGATTGTTACAATCTCTTCACCTGAGTCATAGTTTTCTTTTCATGGTAAACTCTAAGTCTCAGCTATTGTCTTTCCTTCTCCTGCCCCACACCAAATGTACCATGGAAAAAAGAAGAATAAATAATTTAAATAAACGATTACAATGCGGCAAAAGGAGTTTTTTTTGGCATCTCTGCATTATGAAATGTCCTTATTTATGAAAAAGTTCTATAAATGCTTCTTGAACATGGTTTTGAAAGTATTGCAGAGACTGCTTATCTTTTGAACTCTACAGGATCATTGGCACATCTTTGTAAATAAAAAATGCATTTAAGCCTGAATTTGTGATGCTTGACTATAAGCAGACATTCCCTACTTTCAAGAAGTAATTGTCATGGCATCCACCTGTGAAGGTTGTGGCTACCGAAACTCCGAGGTTTGTAGGTCCTTCTCTTATCTTTCTTCCCCCCTCCCCCCCAACCCAACCCCAAACACACATTCACACCCCCACTCTCCCACCAAATCCCACCCCCCCCCTCTTACGGGTGTGGAGGAGAGCTGTAATTCTGAGTGTATGATACATTAAAATGTCTATTTCACCCTTATTAGAAACTGATATTTTGCTATTCGTTCAACTTGCAGTTGAAGCCTGGAGGTTCTATTCCTGCCAAAGGGAAGAAAATCACCATCTCCATGAGGAACATCAAGGATTTAAGTCGTGATGTGATAAAGGTACTATAGTACCATTGCTTTAGTGGGTATTATGACAACATCTTAGTTTGTACTCCAGCTTCTTATTATATGAGGCATTGGGAATCGTTGGGATAGCTCAGCTGGTTGAGCAGAGGATAGAAAATCCTTAGACACCAGTTCAACTCTGGTTCCTGACACAATTCTAATGTTGCAATACTAAGAAAGTCATGATGTCAATATGTTATCATCCTGCTATCCTTAATATGGCTGCTAATTTTTTCTATGACAATTTAAGATGTTTGTTTTTTTATTGATTTTTTCCCATTTATCTTCTGTGGAATTCATTGGAGTGATTGTAAGCTGCAGGGAAGTACAATAGTTTACATAACAATATTTGATAAAATTAGTATTCAGATATGGGATGGATTGTAAAAGGGATAGAGGCTGTCTCTCTTTCACTTATAAGCACTGCACAGTTCTGCTGCTCATTTCATAATTTAAGTGGTGCATGGTGCAAGAAGCGGACTCTACTTGTCACTTCGAATTCATGATAATCAATCATGTCATGATCAGGGATTATGTCCAAGTTTCTTTCCAAAACTTGATTTGCAGTGAGCCAGAGTTTGCGCCAATTCAAGATTGATACTAATTTAGTCCTTCCTTTTTACTCCCTCCGTCCCTAAATGAATGTCCATTCTCAAGAAATTTTTGTCCCATTGAATGTCCTTTTTGCAAAAAAACTGTCCCTAAATGTTTCTTTACCAATTGTTTTTCACTAGTCATTTTATACTTACAATACTGAATGTTAGAAAGTGGAAAGCAGGAAAATTTATTATCTTTGTCATTTAAATGTATAAAAAGTAACATTTTCGAATGTCCCGTAAATAAAATTTAGACATTCACTTAGGGATAGAGGGGTGTTAATTTTTTGGTTTCTAGCCTTCTAGCTTGAGGGAATTTACGCTGAGGAGATGCAGGTTTTATCATTTGGGAAGTTCTAACAGGCCACCAAGCATCAGTTATTAGATCTGGAATAGTTGTGAATTTTGATTTGGTATTATTGATTTGTGTTACCTGTAATAATTAAGCAACATGAATGAGACTTTTAACCTGATAAGACCACTGTGGATTGGTTTAATTGGTGAAAAAAAAGGAGAAATGTAACTGATCTTTAAGTATTTGGGGCGAAGTCCAAGTTGGTTTAGCTGTATTATTAGTGATCGGTTTGACTTGCTGCGACATGTATGCTATAGGTGACATATAAAAATTGGGCCTAGCGTACAGAAACACTTTGACCTTGCAAAACTGGATGAAATTATTATCATCAAAAGTTGGACCCCCATACTACTCACAACAAGATAGGTAGAGCATGATGATTGATGTCCTTTTGGCCTCATACTAGCTTAATATTAAGTACTCCCTCCGTCCCCGAATAAGTGTCCCAGTTGATTGGTCAACGTTTTTAAGGAAGGTACTTTACTAGTTTTTACAATGTTAAAATTGCACTGTCACTTTCCTTATTTGGAAATGCGACTTTTATTTTGGGACAACCCAAAATGGAAAGTGCGACATTTATTCCGGGTTAGAGGGAGTATACTAGATGTAATTTGCAACTGTAGGAGTTTTGACTTTAGAGAGAATAAATTAAGAACAAGAGAGACACTGGTTGGATGACTTGTTCATTTATCCTACATAGGCATTTGGATTGCTCTGATTGAAATTCTTGGTGATCTGACGTTGAACCAAGATACACAATACAGTGAGACTGCTTTGGATTGATCTAAATGAATTCTAAAATGCAGGTGTAGACAAAACAGTGTAAATATATGTGAATTTGTGCATGATATCTTGTAGATATTAACTATTTTTCTTGGGTGCGAACATATTACCTAATGATAATTGATTTCTGTCTTGCTTGCCTTTGATTTCATCGATTGGTTTTGACCACATTGTCATCACTGCTCAATTATCATATACCTTCCGCTACTCGAGTGACATCAATCT
Organism: Adenophora triphylla var. japonica; assembly: GCA_022495995.1. Classification (NCBI taxonomy): domain Eukaryota; kingdom Viridiplantae; phylum Streptophyta; class Magnoliopsida; order Asterales; family Campanulaceae; genus Adenophora; species Adenophora triphylla. The sequence goes on along the minus strand of JAFEMH010005167.1, from coordinate 62,451 downwards.
TGCCGTTTGTCAGTTACCATGTTCTTATTTTAGGAATCAGTTTACACCAGTTTATGACTAAATACTGAGTGCAGCTATCGTTTTCTTTTAGTTTCCCGCTGTACATGTAGAAATTACATGTGGTCAAAAGTTCTCATCCCTTTTTTTTTCCGGTTTATCAGTCAGATACAGCAAGTGTTATAATCCCCGAAATTGACTTGGAGCTGACTAGTGGCACATTGGGAGGTATCGTGACAACAGTTGAAGGGTTGATTACACAAATTAGTGAAAGTAAGTATTTTTCCTTCCTTCAGATATTCAAGTTTATTATGTAGTTCATTATTTTTGTTGGTCGACGTATTCCATGAAATTGTAGTCATAGAATAGAAGGATCTGGAGCCTCTGAGTAATGTGGTTTACTGGTCAAAGTAAGTCTTGTAGACGTAAGCACTTGGGGTTGTGCAAAAGAGCAAAAATGATCTCTAGGCTTGGGGGGGGGGGGATTCTGGGTGTTGTGAGCCTTGTAGGCTCTTGAATGGTTGGTCTCTAACAAAAACCAGGATTTGGTCCTAAAAGTAGAATGATGAGGTGAACTGAATATATGGCTTGTTAGTAAAGCTTTTGCAATCAATTAAAGGAACTAGAGCATCACTTGGTGATCTATTTCAGTTTCATTCTCTTTGTGATCCTCATCTGTGTGATATTCTTTGTTAAATGGAAGGTTTAAATTCATTTTCAACCATGGTACTTTCACTAGACTTCCACTTTAACCATCATACTTTATTTTTTGCACAAAAACCACTCTACTCTAGAAAACCTCTCGTCCCGACCCAAAAATCGCGGATTAGGGCACGAATTTGACACAAATTTTGTGGTTGCGATGGGAGGTTTTTCAATGTAGAGTGTTTATTGTGCAAAAAAAAAAGTATAATGGTTAAAGTGAAAGTACGATTGTTGAAAATGAATTAAAACCTACATGGAATTGGGTATAAATGTCTCCAGATTTGGGTCTTATGATATCTCTAGCACACTAGGCCTATAAGAGATTATGTAACGGAAGTGCTACCATAAATTGTTTTACTCACTTCAACATACATTAAATTGGCTTGTTTTGCTGTTGGTTACTATTGACTAATATATTTCACGGATTTGATTGAAAGTTGTCCAAGAATATGCCCTCATTCCAATCTTGGTGGCAAGCATGTGATTGGTTAAACCTTCAGATAACTTATCAATTGATGTCACCAATTGAATTATTGCATGCTCGCAACCTAGATTGGGATGATAAATTTGGACAATGACGTTTGGATCCTTATCCTTTTCTTTTTCAAAACCCCTGTAATGCTATTGCTTTGGTGTTCAAATGGTGCCTTTTAAGATAACCTGTCCGTAGTGTAGAGCCTGCCAACTAAAAGAATTAGGAGTATTATTATTGACCCCCCATTCCCCATCTCATTTTGCCTGAAACATCCTTCTAGTGCCTAACATTGACTAAGAAATTTCTGTCTTCATTTCATTTTATTGTCCATTCATTTCTTGTCTTTTTCCCGCTTTACAAACTAAATGCCTGCATTTTGTTTACTTTCTCACTCGGAATCTGCCATGATCTGGGGGTAAGATTGTGAACAGTCAATGTACGTTGGGCGACTTTTGCTAGTGGCCATCTTGACTAGGATTCTATTTTCTGCTTGAATACAAACAACAACATAGCCTTCTATCCATATAATTGGGGCAGTCTACTTGAACCAAAAGCAAACTCACATCGGGGGTGCAAGTATTAATCTTCTCCACATGCTTTTCTCCTCAACCAGGTCTTCATTTATTCACTTATCCTCCATATCTTTAAGTATCAAGTCTACTTTGGTCGCCCACATACTCTTCTTATAGGACTCAAATGCATCAACTCCACTTGCGGGATAGGGGCATCTATAGCGCTGCGTTGTACATGTCCAAACCATCATGAATGAAATTCTTGTATCTTCTCTTCCATGGATATGACACCTAACTTTGTACAAATGTTTTTTGTTTTTTTCACTCTTATCTTTTCTAGTTTTACAACACATCCAAAGAAGTATGCACATGGCTGTTACATTCATTTTATGTATGTGGCTTCTCTTAGGTGCCCAACATCCTGTCCCATATAATAAAGCTGGTCTTATGGCACTATTATAAAACTTTCATTTCAGTCGTAATAACATGTTAAGATCGCATAGCACCCCCTCGACACCCCCACTTCGATCAACCTGCTTGTATTGTATGGATCTATTTCTCCATCTTTTTTCTAAAATAGGACCACCTTGAGGGAATAACCAAACTGGTTAAATAAGTGTGGTGAAAAGTTTATTGATACACAGGTTAAAGAGAATCTGCTTGCAGTGAAACCTGCTTCTTCACTGGGAGTAAATTGGAAACTCCTTAATTTCTAGTTATATGTTTCATGTATGCCAAGTTCTTTTTCAAAATGATGAAGACATATACATAAAAAGTGCAGGTCTTGAGAGCGTACATGGGTTTACTTTTGGAGATAGTCTTGAAAAGGAAAGAAAAAGCAAGTGGCAAGATTTTGGCGAGAGACTTATAAAGGTGTGCACCACATTTACTTTATGAACTTCTTGTCGTCGCATTGAATTCTGTTTAATAGAGGCAAAGTTGGCAACCCTGTGCTATACAGATGCATAAATTTATGATTTTCATGCAAGTATATGGATACCTAGTAATCAAACCCGCTTCTTCACTGGGAGTTTCACCTTTTTTTTTTAATTTTTCTTGATTCTTGTGCCAAGCTCATTTGTGCATATTACTATGGGACGGAGGGGGTAATTGTATTAGAATAAAGAAGAGAATAAACAAAATATGGATAAGCTGTTCAATGTCCGCATGTAAACCTCCATGTGGACGTTCAAGATGCATATCTTTCCTTATTGTGATTCATTACAAATGTTTTATGAAATTCCAATCTTTGTTCACGTGCTGATTTAGTAATCCTTTAACTGGTAGCTCTTGTTTAGTTAAAAACCATGTAGTAAAAAGTATATTTAGTGTCAAGTTTCTGCGTTGGAATTTCTTTAACGCTTTTTTTTATATATATAACTAACAGCTTGTGAATGTGGATGAACCTTGGACATTGATCCTTGATGATGCCCTTGCCAACTCTTTCATTGCACCGGTTACGGATGATATCAAAGAAGACCACCAGTTGACATGTAAGTCTCTTTGAAATTCTTTTGGCTCATTTTTCCTATAATGGTTGAATCTTGATAGCGTCAGTTGAATTGAAAATCTGTAAAGGGTAGGCCTTTCAAAAACATGTTACCACACTGCCCGCCCTACCCAACCTGTTATTTACAAGACGCAACACACCCTGTAATTTACGCGACCCAACAATACCCGTTTGACCCAAAACATAAAGGGGAAATTACCGGTGGATCCTCCATCCTAAGTCAAACGACCAATTAAGACATGAATTTTGAAATTTAACCAACTAATCCGGCTTCATAATCAAAATTCCACCTAGTCCTTCATCCAAAAAACCATCCCCCTCTCTCTCTCTTCTCTCACTTTCTCTCTCTATCATTCTTCCGGCGACCCTTCCCCTTCCCCTCCGGCGGCCTCTTCCTTCCCACCTCCGGCGACCATCTCCCCCTATTCCGGTGACTGTATCCTCTGCTCCGGCGACCGTCTCCCCTACTCTGGCGACCATCTCTCTCTCACTCTCCGGCCACCACTCCCCTCCGTATCTCCGGCCACCCTCCCTTCATCGGACCAAAGAAATTCCGGCCAGATCTGGAAATTCCACGATTAATTCCGGCTTGAACTCCACAATTCGTGACAAAATCATTCCACAATTCGTGACACCATTACTAACACCTATTATAATCTGAGTAGTATCTGAGTATTCTTTTGACCAAACAGCCTTATAGCTAATTTCCTATTAGATTTCATGATTAGGTCCGAATTCCCTTCCAAGAAGTCCCATTTAGGTCCGGATTCACTTGTGGAAGTCCTATGCACTTGAAAATTGGATTTATTACATGCGTAGACATATTTCCTTGGATTGCTACCCAACAAAATGTTAGGATTTTTTTACTGGTCATAGTAATATATCAAGTCGATGGCCTTCCAAACCCAATTACCCTTTTCTCCTCAACTGTGGCTGGTGATTGATTCATTTTTTTTTATTGTTTTTTTTGTGGCAAATAGTGGCACCTAGTATCTGTCTTTCTCATATCATATTTTCTAAGGGTACTGGTAGATCAATCTGGTTTCTCACTGTGTGTGGCACCTCACAAATGTTGTTTAACTTGGCCGTTTGAGGTTTATGCGCGATTTCTGAATGTTTTGATGTCCATTTTTAAGGCAAAGGACCTTACATTGTTCATTACTTGTGAGATTTGGACTAATTTGTACTGGCTTGAGCTACTTAACTGATATGTGGAGCTACTTAACTGATGTGGAATAAAGGTTTTATTTTGAAGGAACATACAATTATGCATTTAATTGTAAGCTTAGGTTTATCGCCTTTTGTTTGCTTCTTGTATGATCATCATCCTTTCACCTGGCCTTGTCAAACTGTTCTATTTATAAATTTTTCTTAGAGTTGTTGCCAAATGTCCACCAATTTGAGCTATCTTGGGTGGGTAACGGTACTGTTCAAAAAAAAAAAAAAAAGCAGCAAAAAGGAATTAGACATTACCATTTATGTCTCAAGATGTGGCAAATTTATAAAGAAGCCCATATCTGCTGTATCTTAAAATTATCTATCAGGTGTCACTTGACATCAATCGGACCATTGAAGCTGATAATGCTTTATGGTGTCCATGCAAGTGCCTATTTTCCATTTAGTATGCCAATTTAAATGTTGACATGTTATTAATATTGTGTTAATTTGGAGTTTTGATTGATTGCCTTTATTAAGATTTTTATGGCTGCTAAATAAATTGGGGTTAATATTTTTAGAAAAGTATTTTTTAAAAGATTTTTGGTCAAAAAAGATGTCATAAAGGACTAAAACAACTGTGAACTTAACAAAAAAACAACAGTGAACTTAAGTAAAAACAACTGTGAACATAACAAATATGTCAAATAATCTCATAAAATTGCAAAAATAGAGGCCATAAAGGACTAAAACAACTGTGAACTTAACAAAAAACAACAGTGAACTTAAGTAAAAACTGTGAACATAACAAATATGTCAAATAATCTCATAAAATTGCAAAAATAGAGGCCATAAAGGACTAAAACAACTGTGAACTTAACAAAAAACAACAGTGAACTTAACAAATAGGTCAAATAATCTCATAAAATTGCAAAATAAAGGTTATAAAAAACTAAAAACAACTGTGAACTTAACTAAAACAACTGTGAACTTAACTAAAAAAATATGTAAATTAAGTAAATAATAGTCATTTTCATGCAGAAATTATGAATTTAGCTAAAACAACTGTGAACTTCTCTTAATTGTTATTGGAACAAATGTAAAAAATAACTGTGAACTTATCAAAAACAACTGTGAACTTGTAACAAATGTGAACTTCTCAAATTTGCTTCAAATTATATGTTGATGCTACTAGTTTGATTCGTATTGACGATACGAAAACAACGGTGGTTTCAGATTTTTTTTTTTTGAGTTCTAGATCTTAAGATATTTCATTTTAAAGTTTTGGGAGGAAAAAAAAAAACGAAAAAGCAGGGGGGAAAGGGACAGCGACAGCTGTCCCTTTTATGTCGCATGGGGTGCCTTTATCAAAAACGGGGTGTCATTATAAAGCGTGGACCTAGTGGAATTTCTTCAAAATGTGTCCTTGGTGGTTATTTTCATTAGGATGAGGGACTATTTGATAATTGCCCCAAACATAAATGGATTGTAACGGGTTGGACCCATCCTAACCCAGCAACCTGTGTTAACCCGACACACCCAATTGACAGGCCTAGCACCATCTATCTTTAGAATAGGTAAAATATTCTTGCAGACTGCGTCCCACTTTTCTTATTATGTTTGTTTTGTTTTTTTCCAGAAAGCCATTAATTAATTTGCTGCTATTAATTGCATATATGCTACTCTTTGTGACTAAGTTGACCTTCTCCTTTCCACTTGTGATGATGATTTAGTTGAGGAATATGAGAGGTCATGGGAGCAGAATGAAGAATTAGGTCTGAATGACATGGACACCTCCTCAGCTGATGCTGCTTATAATACAACAGATGCTGCTGCTGCATGAGCAGACCGGAGATATATACCACCACAAGGATGTGCTTGGTGTTTGCTTGTTATCTTCATTTCTACCAAAGGTGATGTCTGGGTTAAATTATCATGATGGCATAACTTGTGCTTATTTTTTCCTGTATGACCAAATGTTGAGGGCGGCAGAACAACTGTTCTGAAAGATCTAAGCCTACAACTGACTCTGTTTGTAATTTTCTCGGGTTTTTTGTTCGTTTATTTAGTTGATATTTATTGTTTTCCCTTATCCAGACGGGTCTAGCCTGCTTCTGGTTTATGGTTCTGAACGGAATAAAACTTTATTTGTTGGTTGTTAATGTTAGAAATGCAATGGTTAGTGACTTTAGAACCATTTTACAGTTTAGAGTGTTAAAAGGGAACATAAAGTTGAGTTGTGTTATATCCACAGAAATTTTGTTCACTAATATTTATGTAATGTGCTTAAAAGTATTGTAGGGTATGACAAAGTATAATGTATTGCCTGTTATAAAACCTATTGATTTGATTGAGGATGTATATGTTCAAAATACTAATGTTTTGCCATTTGTGGAATAAAGCTGAGTTGTCAACTTCCCTTCCTTTACCCTGAGATGTACTCCCTCCGTCCCTAAATGTTTGTCTCATTTCCCCTTTTCCTTTGTCCCAAAAAGTTAGTCTCATTTCCAAAATTAAAGCTTCAAAATCACTAAATTCTCAAAACTTGTAACATTTAGGGACGGAGTATTACATAACGGCGGTGTATATTATCAATAATTTTCAAAGCGTTCGTAAAAATAATCAAAATTAAAGCTTCAAAATCACTAAATTAAAATGTTTGAAAAGTCAAATGGGACAAACATTTAGGGACGGAGGAAGTAATAAAAAGAAAAGTGTGAATCTTGGAACAGGGAGGGAATAGTTCATTAATGATAACTAGTGTAACATTCGTGCGTGAAACGTACGGCCATAACACTTTGATCAAAACAGAGCCATAAATAAAAGAGTCAATATAAATGTAAGGATAAATATTAAATTGACTCTTCAATAATTTCAATATTATCATTTGTAGATTACATATTCTTATATTCTTAGAGGCAAGAAGCAATTATAACTGAAAAAAAACAACTGCATGCAACTGTAACTTAAAAGAAATATTGAAACATCTAATGTTAAGTACAAATGCGGAAGAAAGTTCAATGAAGTCAAGAAAGCATAAACATAAATTTGCGACCTACGAGAAACAAAAACCAGCCTACCCTTGCTGAACTTTATGCTATAAAATATACTGTTAAGCAAGAACCCCTGCTGCCAGTGCCAAAGGAGTACCAATGGTGCTCTGAAAAGATGATGAAACCAATATAAGTTTGAGAGGTAATACAAGGATGTAGACAAAATATTCAAAAAAAAAATAAAAATTGCAGGAATTGTGTAATTGAACATTAAAAAATGAAGTTGCACGAACGCTTCCACATATGCATACAAGCTTAATATTTAAACATCAGTAATGTTAATAACTACAAGTTAAAGTGTGATTACATGTATGAAAAAGAGTTGAAGACCAGATGATTGAAATACTTGAAATTGCATATATGTGTGTGGGTTTGCTTCTTACCTTTCTTTCTCTAGTTTTGACTTCAACTCGTCAAGATTAGACTTTACATCTGAAGCAACACTGTTGGAAAATGGTGACATAACCAACCAAAATTCACACAAATTATTATAGTGTATTGGCAAAAGCCAATAGACCAAACAACCATTATAGAGCTGAAAGATATGGTGACATAACCAACCAAAATTCACACAAATTATTATAGTGTATTGGCAAAAGCCAATAGACCAAACAACCATTATAGAGCTGAAAGATATATTCCCTTATAGAGAGGAGAATCTGAACAGGAAACTGAATGATGATTGATTCTTTTCTTCGTAATGAGAATAATAATCTCGTACAAATATCAACACTTTCACGGATCAGACCCAAAACAACCCAAATTTTTTAAAATAAGTAAATGGAACTCCGTCATGGATGGGCCTCAACTTGGTCATTCACTCTAGTTACAACCTACATGCAATCATCTACACCGAAAAAAATCATGAGATAATGCAGAAAAATGAAGGCATAGACTAACAATTTTGAGAGAGATAATACCCCTGGTACTATTGTGACAACTATTTCAGCTATGGCTATCCCTGATATTGTTGGTTATGGCAAAGCAAGAGAGAAGTACAAAAAGGTCCTAAAATTTTGAGTTAAGGTGAGAGACAAACGGAAGTGTAGAGAAGGGCAGATCGCCTGAACTGCAAAAATGAAAAACGAAAAGAGAACATGTTAAACAAAAATGGTCATAAATATGAAATTTCAGATTATAAATGAAATATAGCATCTACCGGAGTTTCCTTAAAAAATAAGCAAACTCTTTATACTTCAGTTAAGATAATTATAAAGCCCAAGCATTAGAAACAAAGAAATAAATAGCAAGGACATAAAACTACACTACAGATAGAATAAACTTGTACCTGAATGTCGGCTTCATGAAGGCCTAGCTTGGTCAGCTTCGTCACTGAATACGCCATTTTCCACTGGAGAAAAGAGATACAACGATCAGACAACTTTACCACTCCGATTATGATGAGAGAGTGAAACTTTTGTGTGTGAAAGAGAAAACCGCTTCTCTATAAACAGCCAATATCAACTAACCTAACATGAAGCCCCTTATATGCAACCCAATAATAATAGTATCATAACTTATACGTAAAGTATTTTAAAAGGAAAAAAGAAATCAAAATGATAGAGTTGCAATTGAATGGAATAAACCTTCAACGGCCTCTTTGATGTGAGAGCCATCATGATCCTCGCAGTAAGGCCAAACGTAAATTTGACAGCGTCAAAAAGTAATCCTTGCAATATTATTATCCTAAATCAGTAATGTAGCAGGTGCATTACCTGATCAGTCATTATCATTAAGTGGCCATATTTCAGTGACTTCACACTGTCATAATGTTTCCCATGTTGGAGTCCAAGAATACGCTGTGCTTTGGATTTCAGCATTCTCTGTAAGCTGCTTAACGGATGCTTCCCTTACATTGAGAAATTTACCTCTCAACGGAAACACGCCATAGTGGTCTCGACCCACAACCGAAATCCCAGCCATCTGCATGAGCCATGACATCTAAAAAATGCAATTATAGGATAAAGTGCACAAGGTTATTTAAGAACATTACAACTTATAGCAAGAGTCTTTACAGAGTCTCCTTCTGCCAAAATCAGAGTGCATTTGGCAGAATTCTTTCCTCCAGCGTCATTGGCATCTTCTAGCTTTGTAATCCCATTAATCCTCTCTCTCTTCGTTCCATCAGTTTTCTTAAGGTCTTTGCTCTGCTTAAAATCTGCCCATGAGAGCAGACTTTCCACCACTCCAGACTTGGCCACTGTAAAAATCAACATAGTCATCAATAACAAATCTCGAAGAACCAGAAAGTATTTTCATTCCTGACCTCAAACAGAGAAACAGAATGTAGCTGCATACCTTTTTTCAGGAACTCCGGTGAGAGTTCACATTTCGAACCAAAATTGCTCTAGCGAATTGTCAAAGTCTCCTTGGTTTGGGAATCAAAAGCTGGGTTGTCAATTAAGGCATTGACAAATACCCATAAGATGGTTCTTCACTGTGTGAGCTTTGAGATTAGCATTCTTGTTCTTCTTATTTACAAGATTCATTATGTGATTAGAGATCTGATTAGTAACATAATCGACACGAGTCCCCCCTTTGATCGTTGCAATGTTGTTTACAAAGCTGACCTGGTAGGTAATCAATAAAACCATGTAAGCGATACATAAACCTTTACATTTATTGAACTCAAGTTTAATTGCATTAACCAATTTTGTGACGATCTAAAGGTAAAACCAGATGGACAATCAAGAGGAATTTCACTTACAGTTTCCAACCAAGAAGACGTCCACATGTACTACTGCCAATAGCAAGAGCTTTCAATAAATGGACACTTGAGATGCCATTGGGCTTCACCTTTCACCTACACCAAAGACTACAATGATGCAGTTTTAAATGTTTGTTTCCATAGAAACAAACATGGAGATGGTCAAACCTTTGATATAAAATATGGAGTTAGAACTCATGCTATATTGCAATGGAGAAATGTAAATTACAGGCATGAGCATGGCTATACAAACACTTGGAGTACACTGACCAAAGGGCTCATAGTACACACATAAACCATTACATTCTTCCTCAAAATCCTAATCGCAAACAGAGTAAAGATAGAAGAAGTGGTTAATAAGCAATAAACTTCTAGTAATCCTTTTTTTCACTATGATTATCAAATTGTGACATTCAAAAGTAAGCTCAAGATATGTGTATTGGTGTATGTAAGAAGAATCATAAAATCAATAAAGAAGGTGCATAATATGGTTTTATAGAGCTTCTAACACACAACCATACAGAAATTAAAGACTGATTTTTGAGGGAAATTAAAAGCCCTAATTTTTGAACTATAAAAAATGATGAACAGACCTGCACAAATGGAATGACAAAACGGCAAGGGAGAAAGAGAGCAGCTAGATGGACTTCGAGTCGAGACCTTGGTAGTCGTTTGAGCTGCTGTGATCTTCTTGTTCCACTATTTTATCTAGATCTTTTATTGCAAATTCTCAGCATAGGAAACCTTGTCCCTAAGCTATTTTTTTTTCTGAACATGAGGCCTCGTAGATTGGAGTATTCCTCCTTTAGAACTTTCCCTCATGTTGAACATGTTCTAGGGTAGGGTAGAGAACCCTTCTATCAATTAGAGAACTTAAGGCTCAACACTCAGCAGATTCTTACAGAGCATAAGAAAAACTTCACACACTAAACGTACATCTGTGTAAAATTCAACATATTCAATGTTCAATCAAAAGAGATTCAAAGGCTCAATACGAATGACATCGAATTAAACTACCATAAAAAAGTTCAAAATTTCTAATAATTGAAGCCAATATAATCAACAAAAACCTCCAAATTCCTCATAGAAAAAAATTAATACAATTCATAAAGAGGAAGAGAAAACCTCGTAAGCATTGGTATTGATAAGGGGATGACCCAAATGCTTTGAAATTTCTTTCTTGTGTTCAAGCGCTTTCTTCGAAGCATCTCGATTAGGGTCAAGATGTTTAAGTTCGACGAACAATACCAAGCAACTCAAGACGGCGCTCGCCACGTACAACACCAATTCCTGCAAAATCTTCATCTCCGTCGATCCCTTCATCTTTATTCCGATAAATTACCCAAAACAATAATCGATAGAGAAAGGGGGTGAAATCTAAGTGTGCGTGAGAGAGCGAGAGAGAGAGAGATAGAGATAGAGAGAGGAGAGAGCGAGGAGAAAGGGGGTGAAAGAATGGCAAAGATAAAGGCGAGTAGGTGATGCCTGGAGAGGGGGTGGAGAGAGATCGAGAAGTAGGGAATATGAAAGGACCGGTGTTTGATTGCAGCTTACTTTGTACGCTAGATAAAAGGGCAATTTGGGAATTTAGAAAGTAGTGAAGTTTGAGCGGGAAAACTGTTGCTTGTACTTGCCTCATTATATAGTTATAGATTTATAAAAGTTTATGATGATAAGTAGATGTTAATAAATGATTGGTTAAAGTTTAATTGGCTTGATTACAATATACACCCTCCGTCCCACCATTTTTATATATGGACATTAAAAAATAGGTAGTATAATATTGACAATGGAGAATTGCGCATGTGTATCGAGTATGAAAAGTAAAGTTGCAGAGAGAAAACGTGGTATGAATGTGTATGAATATTAAGTGAATTGTTATTATGGGTTTTATAATTGGGTCCTATTAAATAAAATATAATTATAATTTTATCATTTTGAACGTATCAATTGTGTTCGATTGTGTGTTGAAATTTCCACCCTATTACTTATGAGTTCACCCTCTTAACCTTTATTATAAAATGTCATTGTTCAAATGATATTGATATCTTCTTCAAACAACCCTATATCTAAATGCACCCCCTCCTTCATGATCCATCATCAATATTTTAAAGTTTGTCCTCGAAGGCCCTTTGCCTCTCAAGATAGCATCCGCCATGGGACCTCCACCTCTCAAAACACTCCCATCTTCGACACCCCACCCCCAAAAAAATACAACATAAATTAAATATGAACCTTCTGCACCAACGAAGTCTCCTATGGGTCCTCCACCTTCCATGATACCGACCTTCCGAATAATTAGATGATCTACACTGCTGGCATGCTGATGATCGCATCTGTCTGATTGTCTTGGTGTTGTGTATAAATGAAGAAGAAAAAGAATGAGATGGTGGCTCAATGGCTGAAGAGGGGGTGGGTTGGGGAGAGAAGATGGTGGGGTGTTTGAGAGAGATGGAGGGTTTTGGGGTGAGCTAAATAAGAGAAGGTGGGGAAAGTGGATGAGTAAACTAAATTAAGGGGATAAAAAAGGATTGTAAACTCAATCTAAATGTCCCATAAAACTTGTAAAAATTATGGGTTTTGGTCACTTTTACGATTTGGTTTTCGAAAGTGAAACTGTACAATCTGATTCTCCATTTGTTGCAAATTACTGGGAAAAAAAACAACGGTGTGGCGTGTTGGTCATTTCGTAAGGGTAAAAGGGATGTTCTAGCACCGGGCTTTTCCTCACAATTTGTTAGGGTATTATTAGCAACTTTGCATACATGTGAAATGATCAAAATGCCCATTAAATAGCCTGTTGAGTTTCGGTACCCGATTTGGCGAACCACAAGTAATAATAATAAACACTATTATTATTAGGGATTTTTATCAATAAGACCTTGAGATAAAGTGGAATTTACCAATAAAAACAGTACATTTTAAATTCTACCTTAGAATCCAAGAATTGAAATCAAAACGACCTTAGTCCCTCACCTCGTTTATAACAATTTAAATATCCCAAACTAAACTGCCCTTCTTTCTCTCTCTCTCTCTATCTCTATGCGCAACTCCCCTTCTCTCTCTAATCGCAATTCCGTTCGGCGGCAGATGGCGATCGTCGTCTTCATCAATCTCCTAATCATCTTCCCTTCAATTTCTCTAAACCAAGACTCCTTCGATGCTCCGGAGTCGTCCCGGAGAAGAATTTGCTGAAGATAAAGGGTCCGCTCCCGAGTTTTAGCAGGATAGAAAGGAAAGGAAGTGGAGAGAAGAGAAGAGAAAAGAAAAGAAAAGAAAAGAAAAGAAAAGAAGAGAAGGGAATTCAATATTTCCCTTTAGTGCTCCCGAGTTTAGGAAAGAAAGTGAAGATTTTTTAAAAAAATTACATTTGTACCCTTAATGAAAGAAGGAGAAAATTATATTTGAGGGGTAAAATAGATATTTCAAAAATATTTATTAATGAAATTTTCACTTGCTTCCACTTCTTTCCAATTTTAGGAGAAAATAAAAGGAAGGAAAATGTTAAAAAATTTCAAACACTTTCCTCCCACTTCCCTTCTAACAAAACTATGGAGCACACCCTTTCCTCCCATCTTCCTTCCATTTCCTTCCCTTTCTCCCCTATTTTAAACTCTGGGAGCACACCCAAAGAGAAGATGATCGAGGTGGTGTTGAACGATCGATTGGGTTTCAATTCATTCACACTAATGTCCTCCGCGACGGTGGATCAATCAACCGAGATTCAACCGGCAAGCCACCGATTGGGTTTCAATTCATTCACACCAAGATTTGCCATTACTTCAACAAAGGGTTCTATAGGCATGGAAGCAACTGTAGGTACTTCCATGGCCATCCAATGCCGAAAAGTTTTTCTCAGTTCTTTAGCCCAACCTCAAACGATATGGATGATCATATTTTCTCACCGGGTTCCCTTGAGAAACTAGAGATGGATCTCACTGAGCTACTGAAATCTAGAAGAGGATGCCCCGTTTCAATTGCTTCTTTGCCCATGTTGTATTATGAGAAGTTTGGGAAGACACTTCAGGCTGAGGGGTACCTTACCGAGAGTCAGCGGCATGGAAAAGCTGGTTATAGCCTTACTAAGCTTCTTGCACGGTTGAAGAATAGTATCCGTCTCATCGATAGGTTAATTTTGGGAATTTTCTCTTTTCTTTTATTTTATGGGTATCTGACTAGAATGTTTAAGTTTATTAGTATCTTTGTTCTGAAACAGACCTCATGGGCAGCATTCAGTGATTTTGGCAGACGATATTCCAAAATACATGGATTACACTGGAGAAAGAAATGAACATGGAGGTATTGTTGCGGGGTCTAGGCAGATATATTTGACTTTTCCAGCTGAGAGCACTTTCACTGAGCAAGATGTTTCCAACTATTTTAAGTAAGGGATTGGAATTCAAAACTATTAGATACTAGACATTCAAAATTGATTTAATATATTTTGAAATTTCCTCATTTTTCTTCTATCCAGCAAGTTTGGACCAGTTCAAGATGTAAGGATTCCTTGTCAGCAAAAGAGAATGTTTGGATTTGTAACCTTTGTTTTTGCAGAGATAGTTAAACAGATTCTGGCAAAAGGGAATCCTCATTTTGTTTGTGGGGCCCGAGTTTTGGTGAAACCTTACCGGGAAAAGTCAAGGATTGATAGGTACAAAACTTGCTTTATTTGAAATTCAAAGTGGGAATTCCATAATTTGTTCTTTTTTCTTTTTTGGAGTTTCTGAGTTATGTTAGCTTTTTAACTTTTGCACGTTCAAAATTTTGAGTTTGTTTTTTCTTTATATGCAGGAAGTACATCGATAAATTTCAGCATATGTACTACGAAGCAGAATCAGAGTTTCAGTCAAGTGAGAATAAATTCCAAAGAACTGTAAAATGTGCTTATTTTCTGAGATCGACGCCAAAAATAATTCTCATTTCACGGTTATATGTTATTATGCAGTGCCTATAATGTGTGATGCGAGATTGGTGAGGAAGCAACAACTCATGGAAGAACATGAGCTGATACTTGAGTTTGAGAGAAGACGTCTGTCAGAGATGCAGTTAGCAGCTAAGGGTTCAAACCATATGCCATATTTTGGCTACTCAGTTGATGAGTTCAAGCATTCAGAAGGTTTCCCATTATTGCAGCAATGCATTACTTATAGTTATTCTCTAGTGTTATTACGTACTGCCTTTGTCACGACCCTAAACCTAGGCACATTTTGGTCACACGTGAAGCACGTGGGGTGGGGTTTGTATTGCATCTCATCCTTTTCTTTGTGTTTTTTGGTTTTACTACGTATTCATTTCGAGAATTGTGATGAACTATGTGAAGTTAGATGTGATTAAAGTGATTTTGATCATATAATGTCTAAATAAAAGAAATGGGAGAATTGTGTAGTAAAATGATAACACTTGAATTTTGAATTGAAAGTGTTATGAAAGTGTCGAGGTGCTTAGGTGTAAATATAACCTTGAGGTGGTTGTTTGTTTGATTTCAATCTTGGAGGAGCTTGTGTGGAAATTGTTTTATATAAATCTCTTTTTAGCTTCTTAAGGAAGCCAAATTAACCTCCTCAGTTTTCTCTCTTTCTCTCTACGTCTAGAAGATCCATAAACCCTAAGTTCCTTCTAAAAATCCCATAAATTCATCCCGTGAGTTGTTGTTGATTCCGTCTTCAAATTCTTGCTAAGGGAGTTGAATAGATCAAGAAGAGCCGATCATATCTTCTTTTTATTTTGGTAAAATTTGGTAAGTTGTTATGTTTCACTTCTATAACTGTTCATGCCTGGTGTAATGATGTTATTATGAGTATATGATGTGTTTTTGATGATTTGTGTCTTGTAAAATGATGAGCTATGGGCTGCAAATGAGTAGAGTGAAAGGTGGTAAATTATGGGATGATAATTGATCAAGAAAGGTTGGTTTAAGTGTAAGGTTGTTATATATATGTTATTGGGTATAAAGGGGAGCATATTATGGTCTAAAACATGTGTTTATACTGTTCTGGGATGACCTTGTATGAGCTGAATGAGAATGGAAGTTGTTGTGTTGTTGCTGCTGATGTTACAGCTGCAAATGCAGTTTCTGGGCTTGGGCACGACTCGTGCCCTGAAGCACAAGTCGTGACCTTGCTTGAAGGAGTCGTGCGGCATAGGTGTCCCTCAGGGTTACAAGTCGTGAAATTTGAATCAGTCGTGCAGGATTGAGGCACGAGTCGTGCGACAAGGCACGAGTCGTGCCCAGAACTGTGTCATGTTAGCACCTTTGCAAGCTTTTGGACCTAATAAAAAGGGTATAGATTCAGTCCCTCTTTAACTATACTTCTAGTACAATTTTAGTACTACAATGTGGAACTTGAAATGGTCCAAATGGATAATGGGAAATGCTTTAAATAATGTCTTAAAAAGGGTTGAGAGGCAATTATGAAACTTGAACCAAAGTTAGTAAAACATGGTATTTGAACTTGGAACCTTTAGAGAAGGTGTTTAAAGTTGTATGATGAATGCGTAGGGCTACTTGTATGATATTGTATCCTTACGTGGTGACCTGTATAGGGTTATTTGTTCTTATAGTGCATAAAATGTATAGTGCACTACTTCATTGGTTTGGACAGACTGTAATACCACATTCTTGGATTATATATGGTGTAATGACTATGTAGGACTTATGTGATACCTTGTGCCATAAGTGTTACATGTTCATAGTTGGCTGTGTACATAGTGTTAAATACGTGTTGCACTGTTGTATTTGTTGAGCATGAGTATTAATACCATGTCATTAGATTGTTGTTAATCAATAGTGTTGAAATATATGTGCACTATTGTGTCTGGTTTAACATGAGTTGCAGTACCATGTTATATATATATGTGTTGATGTCCCATGGGATGGACTTAATTTCAATTATCTATTATGTTCTTGAATATGGTTGTATCAGCTGAGATTCGAGAGTATAGGGAATACGATCACTTATGAGAAGATATTTCATAAGGTGCTTGGATTTCCTTACACTTGTGACCGTTCACTCCCTTATGTGGTCACGGAGAGGGGGTACATCTTCTGTGGATAGGTATGAACCGTTCACACGATAGCGAGGTAGCTTATATGGATCTCTGTAAGGGGTCGTATAAGATGTGGATATGCACTAGCAGTTCACAAAATGAGAGGAGTATAACTCCCACCGTAGTACTACATATGATTCATATGGGAAAGGTAAAGGGAAAGGTAACGTAAAGTGTTTACTATTTTCCCAATGTGGTTATTGAGCAACCTGTTTGGTGTTGCATATTTGTTATTGAGCAACCTGTTTATGTGTTACATATTGTATGGCATATTGTTGCATACATAATAGCTTGCTGAGATTTTATCTCACCCCTTCTCCCTTTACTGTTTTTAGATCCCGCTGAGACAAGAGGACCAGACCGGTGAGGCCGGAGAGGAGTTTGGACATCTTTTGGGTTGTCAGGGTATGTGTTGATCTGGGGAGTTGGGAATGTCATGGTTGTTATTCTTTTGGGAAATGTTTTTTATATAAAACTTTCATAAACATGTTTCAGTTGTGTTGTAATTAAACTTGGAATTCACAAGATTATCACAAAGTTATCAGAATCAGGTTTAAAAACTCGACTCATCATTTTCACCAACACATCTGGTGCCCTTCCACAAGGTGCTTTTGGATATGACAATAACTTGACATTACATCAATATGAAATTCGACTGCTCTAACTGGCAGCATGAAATACTCTGAGGAAATACCTCACCTATTCAATTACCACTGGTAATTAAGATATTTCAGGTGACTGTTTATTCAAGTCTAACACAGAAAGTAAATAACATTCACATTCTTTAGACCATACATTTAGGCCTTTAATGCATATACAACACAATATCAAATAATGACGTATCCGCCTCAATCATAAACAGAGGCAAGTCAAACATAGAAAAGGTGACTCGCTACTTGCGACAGTCTACCCAAACACAACAACTACTTAACCACTGCAGGCCAAGTATAACAACAATATCACGGATTGGAAATTCTACCCAATCCACTGGCAATCCATGCCCACCTATAATCATGCCACAACCTCGATAATCAAAAAAAATTTGAAGTACTTTCCCATAGAAGTTGAAACCTCTAACACATAAGGCAACTCTTAAACCATTTATGCAAGTAAAAGCAAAAATGCAATGCCACATAAGAATAGGATAAACTGGGATCTATAAAAATATGACCCCTAATTTCTGAGACAGGGAATACCTCTAATAACTGCAGAGGAATCTATCTCTCCACAATCTCAAGCCAAGACTCTGCCTTAGACTTTCTCTTTTCCTTTCCCTTCAGTATCTCTCTTTGTACCACCACTTTGTTACCCTCTTTGTTAGCCACTGCCTGATGGCTGTCCTTGTCAAAATCTCCATCTAGGACAATCTTTTCTGATATGCCCCATTTCCCCACACTTCATACATTTCCCTTGTTTTTTCCAACACGTCTTTTCTGTATGCCCAATCCGCTGGCAAAATTTACAATTCATGCCAAAATAGTGACCAGATAGTGATTGAGATGTAGCAGCTGCAATCTGTCCTCCTCGAACACTTCCAGAAACTAAAGAACTTGACTGTCCTCTGATCAGTCTGGAGCCTTATTCCTGATATATTAACTTGCTTCCATCCCTTTTTAATCCTCCTTGGTGCTTCTCAAGATCATTCTCAATCTGAAACGCCCTATCCAAGGTCGTCTGATAATCGGCAAAGGCATAAGTCAATAATTGTTTCCTCAATTCAGGTCTCAAACCTTTTACAAACAGATAAACTCTCCTCAATTCATGGGGTACCAAGTGAGTACAATTCCAAGCCAATTCCATAAACCTTGCCGAATACTGAGCTACCGTCATAGATCCCTTGGTTGGTCATCACCATTTCCCGCCATTGAACCAATTCCTGCATTCAACACTCGGCGTCAGATATCACACACTCCCCCTTAGGCTAGACATCTAACCTTGACTTCTAACCAGGCTCTGATACCAACTGTGGGCGCCTCCCAACTCCTGGAACCTGTAACTCGTGTCCCAGGATGGAGGGTCCCAAAACACCCTTTTTTAAAAAAAACTTTTCCTTAATTTAACTTGGAAGTATAACAACCCCTTTTTAAAACAACTTCAAAATAACCTCCCTACTTGAAGGGTAAATAAATCCCTGTTTCTACCAGTTCTAACCTGTATAATTTACAAGTACTACAACTGTAACGGCTTACACAAGCCAACTTTAAAACAAACCAATCCCAAAATTAATTACAACCACATAACATAATCATAACTATTCCCAACTCCCAAACAAATATATACATGCTCTGACAACCCAAAATACAATCCAAACTCCTTCCCGGCCTCACTGGTATGGTCCACCTGTCTCAGCTGAATCTAAAACAGTAAAGGGAGAAGGGGTGAGAATAAATCTCAATAAGTTATTATGTATGCAACAATATGTCATACAATATGCAACACATAACAGGTTGCTCACAATCACATTGGAAAACAGTCAACACTTTACGTTACCTTTTCCGGTTGACCAGCAAGTCCTACAAGAGGCAACACATAAACAGGTTGCTCATATAATATGCAACACACACAGGTTGCTCAACTACAAATATGCAACACCAAATAGGTTTCTCATATAATATAAAACACACACAGGTTGCTCAACAACAAATATGCAACACCAAACAGGTTGCTCAAATATCACATTGGGAAAACAGTAAACACTTTACGTTACCTTTCCCTTCTGATTCATATGTAGTACTACGGTGGGAGTTATACTCCTCTCATTTTGTGAACTGCTAATGCTTATCCACCTCTTATACGACCCCTTGCAGAGATCCATATAAGTCATACAATACTGGGGTTAGCTACTCCCCTCACTTGTGAACTGCTAATGCATATTCACGTCTCATAAGACCCATTTTCTAGGGAACCATATAAGACATCAGCAATCTTATGAACTGACTGCACATATCCATAGAAGCTGAGAATGGTCACAGGTATAAGGAAATCTAAGCACCTTATGGAACACATCCTATAAGTGCTATTATTCCCTTTTCCCCCGAGGAACGGACACGTATATAAAGAAATATACCCCGTGAAACGGACACGTGTATACGTAAATATACCCCGTGGAATCAACAATTATAACCATATTCAAGCACATAACGTATACTTGATAATAAGTCCACCCTACGGGACATCAATACATATATATAACATGGTACCGCAACTCACGTTAAACCAATCACTATAGTGCACATATATTTCAACACTATTAAATAACAATAATCCAATGACATGGTATTAATACTCATGCTCAACCAAAAGAACAGTGCAACACGTATTAAACACTATGTGCACACAACTATTGAATATGTAAACACTTATGGCACAATGTATATCACATAAGTCCTACATATCCATGCTCAACCCAATGAAATAGTGCCACATATATTTCACGCACTATTCAAATCAATAACCACATATAGATAACCACGTAGGGATACAATATCATCTAAATAATCCTACGCTTTCATGCACTAATGTTGAACACTTTCCATCAAGGTTTCAACCAAGTAACTAGTGTATTACACCTTCTACACATTATTTGAACCAACAACCATGTAAATACAACCACGTAAGGCACCATATATCATATATGAGGCCTACATATTCATTACACATATATAATCCAGAAACAGGGTATTACCACTCCTGTATCAATTAATGAAATAGTGCACTATACATTTTATGCACTATTAGAGCAAATAACCCTATATAGGCCACCACGTAGGAGTACAATATCATTTAAGTAATCCTACGCATTCAACATACAACATTAAACATCTTCTCTTAAGGTTTCAAGTTCAAATACCAAGTTTTATAAGCTTTGGTTCAATTTTCATAATTGCCTTTCAAGCAAATTCAAGTCAATATTTAAAGACCTTCTCCTTATCCATTTGAACCATTTCAAGTTCCATTATATAGTACTAAACTTGTACTAGATTTATAGTCACACTTGGCCTATACTTTTAATATGGGGTATCTTATAAATAACCACCCACATCAACTTACATTTGAAACCAATTTAAGAACATATTCTATACTTCAATCCGTCCCTCCTAAGATTTAACCCACCATATCACTTCTTCTTCAGACTAAACAACGAGGAAACAAATCAGCAAATATTGGGCCTTTACAATACTAAGGCTCCTTCAGCAAAGATTGGGCCTTTACAATACTAAGGCTCCTTCGATCCATAATTAGTGAAAGAATAAAAATTATAACATTATAACCTTTATTATAACATTTAATGAAGTACTGAAAGTACTAAACTCTTGGGTTGAATTAATTTCATTTTCAACTCAAATAAAAATGCTCCAAAAATACCAAGTATCATTTATATAACTCCAATAATATCATTAAATACAGAATGAGCAATTATTGAAAGAAATCATAATAACTTACCAAAATAGGCTGAAATAAAAAGAAGATTTAATCGGCTCTAAATGTTCTACTCGGCTCCCTGATCGATTTGACGCAGTC
Source organism: Adenophora triphylla var. japonica (assembly GCA_022495995.1). Lineage (NCBI taxonomy): Eukaryota > Viridiplantae > Streptophyta > Magnoliopsida > Asterales > Campanulaceae > Adenophora > Adenophora triphylla. The sequence goes on along the minus strand of JAFEMH010005167.1, from coordinate 40,769 downwards.
GGAAAAAAAAACGAATTGATATTAAATTTACGGGGAATTTTTGAATGAAATAAAATTATAATGTTTTTAAATGAAGAACGTACGGAGGAAGAAGGATTTTATTTCTTTCTTTCTCAAACTCCCTGGAATGATTTAGAAGCTATGAAGAGGTGAAGATAACTATAAGTTAAATTTACACTTTAGCTCCTTCACGAATTTAGTTATTACAATTAACCCCCTTAAGCTTATATTTACACCTAAGCTCCTTAAACTTTTTATAAAGTCTTTATTTCAAAAAGCAAATATTATCCCTTTCCCACAAAATTTCTCATTTATCCATTTAGACATTATTTTATTAAAAATTAATTTAATAACATCTAAATTATCAAATTATCCAAATAAACACATAACCAAATCCAATTTCCAATTCAAATACTAGAATGAACACATAGTCATTCCGTAAATCACATAATGCTTAACATAAGGGGCAATACACCCCACTCCCACATGCTCAACATGTGGCCAAATTAGTGCCCGAATCTAGGGTCGTGACAATTTGCCTTAAGTGGAATTTGCCTATAACAATAGCTACCAATCCAGCATTGAGATGGCACCATATGAGGCACTGTATGGGAGGAAATGTAGGTCGCCAATGTGTTGGGACGAGGTTGGTGAGGCTAGACTTTGGGGTCCAAAAGTGGTTAGAGACTCAACTGAGAAGATCAAAGTGATCCGTGACAGATTGAGGACAGCCCAGAGTCGTCAGAAGAGCTATGCCGACACTAGAAGAAGGGAGTTATCCTTTCAGGTTGGTGATTTGGTATTCTTGAAGATCTCACCAAGAACGGGGATCAAAAGGTTTAGCAACAAAGGGAAGTTGGCTCCTAGATTTGTTGGTCCTTTTGAGATTTTAGAGAAGGTAGGTGAGTTAGCCTATCGATTGGCTCTACCTCCATCTCTTTCTTCTCTCCATGATGTGTTTCATGTGTCCATGTTGAGGAAGTACTGTTATGATTCCTCTCATGTTCTGAGTTCTCCTCTAGAGGATGTCCTGGCGGATATGACCTATGTGGAGGTACCATTGCGGATTCTAGAGTGGCAGGTCCGGGAATTGCTTACCAAGAGTATTCCCGTGATGAAAGTTCTTTGGAAGAATCACACCATTGAGGAAGCTACTTGGGAATTGGAATCTGAGATGAGACAGAAGTATCCTGATTTGTTTGATCATTCAGGTAAGTGAAGTCCAAATTCGGGATGAATTTTATTTAAGGGGGAGTGAGTGTCACGACCCTAAACCTAGGCACATTTTGGTCACACGTGAAGCACGTGGGGTGGGGTTTGTATTGCATCTCATCCTTTGCTTTGTGTTATTTGGTTTTACTACGTGTTCATTTTGAGATTTGTGATGAACTATGTGAAGTTAGATGTGATTAAAGTGATTTTGATCATATAATGTCTAAATAAAAGAAATGGGAGAATTGTGTAGTAAAATGATAACACTTGAATTTTGAAGTGAAAGTGTTATGAAAGTGTCGAGGTGCTTAGGTGTAAATATAACCTTGAGATGGTTGTTTGTTTGATTTCAATCTTGGAGGAGCTTGTGTGGAAATATTTTTATATAAATCTCTTTTTAGCTTCTTAAGGAAGCCAAATTAACCTCCTCAGTTTTCTCTCTTTCTCTCTACGTCTAGAAGATCCATAAACCCTAAGTTCCTTCTAAAAATCCCAGAAATTCATCCCGTGAGTTGTTGTTGATTCCGTCTTCAAATTCTTGCTAAGGGAGTTGAATAGATCAAGACGAGCCGATCATATCTTCTTTTTATTTTGGAAAAATTTGGTAAGTTGTTATGTTTCCCTTCTATAACTGTTCATGCCTGGTGTAATGATGTTATTATGAGTATATGATGTGTTTTTGATGATTTGTGGCTTGTAAAATGATGAGCTATGGGCTGCAAATGAGTAGAGTGAAAGGTGGTAAATTATGGGATGATAATTGATCAAGAAAGGTTGGTTTAATTGTTAGGTTGTTATATATATGTTATGGGGTATAAAGGGGAGCATATTATGGTCTAAAACATGTGTTTATACTGTTCTGGGATGACCTTGTATGAGTTGAATGAGAATGGAAGTTGTTGTGTTGTTGCTGCTGCTGATGTTACAGCTGTAAATGCAGTTTTTGGGCTTGGGCACGACTCGTGCCCTGAAGCACGAGTCGTGACCTTGCTTGAAGAAGTCGTGCGACATAGGTGTCCCACAGGGTCACAAGTCGTGAAATTTGAATCAGTCGTGCAGGTTCGAGGCACGAGTCGTGCGACAAGGCAAGAGTCGTGCCCAGAACTGTGTCATGTTAGCGCACCTTTGCAAGCTTTTGGACCTAATAAAAAGGGTATAGATTTAGTCCCTCTTTAACTATACTTCTAGTACAACTTTAGTACTACAATGTGGAACTTAAAATGGTCCAAATGGATAATGGGAAATGCTTTAAATAATGTCTTAAAAAGGGTTGAGAGTGTAAGTACCCCAATCTGGATCACCCTCTTCCGAGCACATGGGAAACACCGCTGACTCACAAACGCAGTCTCGAAGACCTTTGACACTCAAAACCCTCAAAAACCCCAAGCCAAACCAAGGGAGGAACCTTTCTGGGATAAAAAGGGACAAAAGGACCTTTTGGGAATTTTTCAGAAATCAGAAAAGCATAAATGGTCCGTACGGACCTCTTTGCTGCAATGATGACTGAATCCCCTTAAAGTCCACAATATTCCCTCAAATCCCGGGGAACATCATTACTGGAATGTATGGTTGGTCCGTACGGACCTCTTTGCATGCCTAGTTGGTCCGTACGGACCTCTTTGCAAAGGAGACATCATTATTCCAGAATATTCTCAATTATCACAGATTCCCTCAAATCGAGGAAAACTAAAATTTTGGATTACCTGCAAGGTCCGTACGGACCTCTTTGCAGATTTCCTACACTATAAATAGAGGGTTCTCCCTCCCTCATTTTTACACATTTTCCTCTTCTCTCCTCTCCTCCCAGCCTTCAGGCTCCCCTCTAAGACCCTTCGGGGCACTCCCGGCCCCTTTCGGATCCTTTCGAGGCCTTCCGAGCCCCCTTGCGGTGCTTCGAAGCCTCCCCGAGCGCTCCCGCGACGCTCCCGCGCTGCCCCGAGGTACTCTGAGGCCCCTCGTGGTACTCCGAGGCCTTGTCTGGTCTTTCCCGAGGCGTCCCGGCTCCTTTCGAGTCAAACCGGCAATCCCAACCCACGCCGAACCTCTGCCCGAATCCAACCAACGATTCTAACGCACGCCGAACCTCTGCTCGAATCCAACCAACGATTCCAACGCACGCCGAACCTCTGCCCGAGTGATCCCTGCGATCCCAACGCACGCCGAAACTCTGTCCACAGACAACCGGCCCCTTTTTCCGAAGCAATCCCGGTCCGTACCAGAATACTATTTCGTCCTCAAACACTATTCCCTGCGGAAGATAGACACGAACCATCATTGGTAAGGCTTCCTTCCTATACTATTTCAATACATTTCAATAAAGCAGTGTACAATGTAGACATCCGACACATCATGCATTTTTAAAAAAGCACATACACACACACACACAACAGTTAAAGAATATTAGGGGTATCCGAAAGACTCGTTTTTACGAGGCGACTCGGGTGAGCTCTAAGATTCTAATATTCTCTTCCCGAGGAGTCATCTGACCTCCGAACTCAAAATCTCATCACACAAAAACAGTTTATTTTTAAACTGATGCCCTTTTTCAATGTTTTGGGCTTAATAAAAACGGCGTGGCGACTCTACAAAGCGAAAACACGGCGAGACACCTCCCAACTAACGCAAAAGCGGAATAAGCCAGATGTCGGGGCGCGAACGCGCTGCCTCTCGGATCCGAGCGACTTTCCCGAACGCGACGCAACGAAATGCGAGATGACCGGGTGCCCCCTCCGCGCGCAAACCGGATCCCGGGTAATTTCAGTTGGCGACTCCGCTGGGGATATTTTGTTTTAAAAACTTTTAAACAAAACAAAAGATTTTTAAAACAATGATGAGGGTCAAACTTTCATTTTACACCTTTCTTTAACTGTTGTGTGTGTGTGCATGTGCTTTACTTTTTTATTTTACAAAAAAAAAAAAAATATAAAAAATGCATCAATATACATCTGTGCATACATTTAAAATTCTGCAAAAACTTCTGTTTTACTCAGAAAAAGAATTTTAGAGACCGCACACTATGCGCACTGCTGCCTCGGTTACACCGCACACTACTCGCACTGCTGCCTCGGTTACACCGCACGCTACGCGCACCGTCGCCTTGATACACCGCACACTACAACCCTTAACCCGGGTGGTCTCGCCAGTTCGCTTGGCCTTCCTACGCCTCTCGGACGCGCACGGGATCATTCCAAACATCCCATCCTAGCCAAGCGTCAACCCCGCACGTTTGAGTCTTGAGTCACACTCTGGCCCGCACGCTGGTTTTTACCCAGCCCGTGTCATGGCTCGGATACATATACCATGCCGGCCATTTTCTGAGTCAAGGCTCGAAACTCAAGATCCCTTGCGCAAGCAAAGCGATGAAAGGTCATGCTAAAATCTTGACCTGATCTTGATTTTCGACGCTACGCCCAGACGATGTTCCGTCCCGGATATACATCCATGCCCACATGACACCATGTCGTCAAGCCTTTGATACGTCAGCCATGACGATATAATCCAGCCAACGCCTAACGTCACAGATCCCTTGCGCAAGCAAGGTAAAGAGAGGTCATGCCGAACTCTTGACCCGATCTTGACTCAGGTGTCGGCTCGGCTCACTATTCACATGGCTAACGCATTAAAACGAACATGACAGGCTCGGTCCTTAGGTTCAGTTTTTTTCTTTTAGGCCAGTGGAAACCGCTTGCCCTATAGGACCCTCGCCCGGGGCTGTCCACCCTGGGATGTTGAAATACAGGTGCAAAACGAGGGGCTTATAGCCGCACAGATGGTCTCCACTGACCCAGGATCTAGCATAGTTGTGAAAAAGAAGAGCAATCTATTCCAACCTACCTAGGATTCTGAGAAAACACTGTTTTAAGTAAATTAAAACAACAACAAAAAAAAAACGGAAACCGCATGTCACGTGAGCTTTCCCCCTTTATCCAAAAGGCCTTCCCATGTCTAAACCTTACCCGTCACCCCCTCCAGCGAACCGAGAGTGGTTGAGAGTACCCGGGAGCCGCCTTTTCAGTATCGAGGTCACAAGGTCCGACAGCCCTTCCAGTTCAACGGTCCACACCGTCCGCTACTTCCCCATGACGGATCAACATATAATGTGAGGGAAACGGAACCCCGCCACTAAGGAACCTCCAGACAATGGAGGAGGTGCTGCGAGCCTTCGAAACCATCAAGAAGCGCCAAGAAGAGCAGCAAGCCTGGATCGTAGACACCCTGCGTCTTCGAGGAACCGTTGCAGTTCCCCAACCTGATGGAACCTTCGTTCTCATAGAAGACGAAGAAATACCGGCTCCCCCAGTTTCTCAAAGCTATCAGCAGGTCCCGCCTCTGCCAAGCTACGAGATCCCAAAGAACGCAAAGCAGCCTCTCGCTCAAAGCTCCTCAGCGCCGGGCCAAGTAGCTCCGACATGCCCGCCTCAAGACAGCCGCTTCCGGCCCGCACATCAAGCTCGCACTAACAAAGACACATACGTGCTCGCTTCCGCTGTATCCCAATGCATCTCGGTATCCCCAGTGATTCAATCTCGCTCTATACGAGCCTCGCAGCCTATAATCAAAAATCCCCATGCCTACTGTGGACGGGCATCCCGAGCGGATATCCCGACATCTCAAACTTGCCACATGCTAGTCTGCCACTTGGGGCTAACGAATCATTTCTCCAATTTCCAAACACAACCCTTAGCGGACCTGGCAATCACGCCCTCAACTTCAACACTCCATGGTATGGGTTGGTATATACTCAACTACTTCCCCAAGACTCCCGAATGGCGATCCCATCGCCCAATCCACCTCCATCTTCGGCTTCCATCCCCGAAAACGGTAACCCACCTCAACCCGCCGATCCCCACATGGCTTGGCTGATCGAGCAAATGAAGGACATGCAAGGCAAGCTAGCGCTCTAAGGACTCCTCCCCGCCCACTATCCAAGCAAAGTAGTCCCGCTCCCTCCGAAATTCAGGATGCCTAAATGGAAAAGTTTGACGGGACAGAATGCCCAAAAACCCACATCGACACCTATGTCCTGGGTATGAGAGCCAAAGGGGCAACCCCTCAGCAGATGGCGGATCACTTTCAGCATTCTCTCAAATCCACAGCGCTATGGTGGTTCCTCAATGTAAAGGCAGAAAACCGCTCCACGTGGGACAAAATAAGCGAGATCTTCCTAGAGAAGTACCGCGCCAACCTTGAGTGGGAAACAAACCGCCACGATCTGCAAGCTACCGAGCAAAAGGATGACGAACAAGTAGGTGAGTTCTACAAAAGATGGAACTAGAAGCTTAGCGAGATAATGGATCCGCTTTCCATAGAAGAGCAAATGGACATCTTCCATTCCTGCCTCAAGCCATCTTTGAGGACCTTGATCAGCCATCATTTCTATCCAGATCTCCGTGCCATGGTCAATGCCGGAACAAAGTTTGAGAAGACTCTGAGTCTTCAGAAGACAACATCAGCCCCTGCTTCGTCTTACCGCTATCGGACAAACCTGTCAACTTCAGCACCTGTCCCGAACAAAGAAAAAGAAGCAGCCGGAACAGTACACTACATCCAGAACGGAGCTCAAGTAAACCGCGATCAAGCAGCCCCAAGGAATAACAATCCCCCTCGCTTCCCACAGTTCCAGCATTTCGACAATCTCGAAATGCCCCTGGGCCAAGTATTTGAAGCTTTGGTGAAGCGAAATCTTCTCAAACCTCTCGAGAATTTCCAACCAAAAACTCCCAAACCCAACATGGATATGAGCAAGCACTGTGCCTTCCACAACTACCCCGGCCACACCACCGATAATTGCTTCGTACTAAATCAGGTGGTCCAGGGGCTAATCGAAGAAGGAAAGTAGGAATGCCCTCGTGGCCCCAACACCATCGGAAATCCATTCCCCCAAAACAATAGGGTGAACTCAATAGCCTTTGACGAAACTCCAAGCGAGAGCAGACCCCCTGCAATTTCTGAAACCGTCAGCATGCTGTCTCGCTATGACTGGGAATGTGAAACCAGAGTCAAAAGGTCTCGTGACCAGGAATCCAGACAAGAACGCCCAAGGGCAACTGTCTCCCTACGATCTTTGCCTCGACCAAGGCATACAAATGGATGGATCGAACGCTCCCCAGAGGAGACTGAGTCAAATGGTAGCACAGGAAGCGGTCTAGCCTTCACAGACGATGACTTGCCGATATGTGAGAATCAACACAATGAAGACCTCCTCATCCTCATAAAAATAGAGATGTTCTTCCTCCCGAACGTCTTGATTGATAACGGCTCCGCAGTCAACATCATCGCTTTGAGCACACTGAAACGACTCCGTATCGACCGCTCCCTGATAAGGCCTTCACCCCGGGTAATCCGAGCCTACGACTCCACTGCACGACCAATCGTAGGAGTCATCAATCTGAGGATCCAATTCGATGCACAACCGGAGTCTGCAGAGTTCCAAGTCGTGGAAATCAAAACCAACCTTCTCCGCCTTCTTTGGGACGACCTCGATACATCGATGAAAGCAGATCATCTACTCTTCACCAATGCGTGAAATTCATCAATGCCAATGGAGTGATCGAGGTGATCCGCGGAAGCGCATAATGGCAAGCGCTTGGCCGGCAAGCTACGACCCAGAAGAAGGTCCCGACATGACCGATTACTCTTCTCCAGATGAGTCTCCAATCCTGTCCCACTACGAAGTGGATCCCTACATCCACGCTCTAAGCCGTGACGAGCTAGAAATCGAAGAGCTCATGGGTCAAGACGACAACTCTAACATATGCGACTGCGAAGAATGCTTAAGAGAGGATCAAGAGATGGACGCCCAGATGGAGATTGACCGAGGAGTAGACCCTTACTTCGCCGAAAACCCTCCTCCAAACTGGCTCATCACCGAACCACCGATACAGATAACCCCTCGCCGACACTCGGATCTCACGGGACAGCCTATCACAAAGATAGTCCAATTCAACATCCCGGTGTCAGACCTAGATGAACAGTGGCACAACCTCCTCCAAGGCCTAATCAGGGAAGGAGAGATATCCCGCCCCCTCGAATCAGACATTGTAAATGTCGTCCAAGCAAAGATCCCAGATAAAGAGGCGGATTCTATGAAAATGATCAACATCAGCAAGAATCAACTCCGAATCAGCAAATGCTTTGCCCTCCTGGAAGTAGCCCTCAATAACTTCTATTGTCCAGGACCCCCAAAATCTAGTAGCAACAAAAATGGAGAGACATCATCAGAGGAGCAACCAAAGACCTCCGCGATCTAGTTTGAAATCGAATCACATGCAAGCTATTTTCCGGGAATCGTGCCAACTGAGGATTGGTCACCAAGGCCATTGCCACTCCCTCTAGAGCTACAGCCTGCCCAGAGTAATGAAGCCTGGTCCAATCCCTTGTCGCCCATAGTCTAGCTTCGAGTCATGTTGTCTGTGAATTCATGTCTTTCGAGTCATCTGATGGCTCTACGCCAGAAGATCGTGAGTCCATAAGCAACAATGTACAGTCTTTACGCTTTCAATAAAAGGTCCGACCTTTCTAGAATATCCTTTCATTGCATCTTTAACAACTGATGAATTAACTAACACACAACCGTTAATCACAATTCATCTAAACAAAATAAGCAAGCACATTAATTGAATAAATGCATCAAGCAAACATTTAAGCATGTTGTCAAACGAGAGAAAACCGGGCCCAAGCCGCGAGGAGGTTTTAATCACAAATGATTTGCGAAATTGTCAAGAGCCAAAGAGACGCCACCCAAAGCCATTTCCAAAGATGCACTGCATCTTCTAATACCTCAAGAGTGGGGAAACCGCCTTCATGAACGAAGAAGGCCAACGCAGGGAAGGAGTCAAAGTCAAGAGCATCATGGCCCTAAAACGCCTTGCCTCTCACTTTGTCATCCTTGGGGACATGCTGTACAAAAAACGATACCAAGGACCACTCCTACGCTGCGTCAGCCAGGAAGAAGCAAACAAGCTCATGAGCGAAGTCTACAATGGGGCTTGCGGTCCCCATATGAACGCCAGAGCCTTGATGCAAATCATTCTCAGGATGGGCTACTACTGGATCTCCATGGAGGCAGACTGCATCCACTTTGTCCGAAGCTGCGACAAGTGTCAACGGTTCTCCAACCTCAATCATCTACCCCCTCACGACCTCTACTGCATGACTACGCCCGGCCCTTCGCCACTGGGGAATTGACGTCATCGGGAAAATCGCTCCACCGGGCAGCAACGGTCACGAGTTCATCTTAGTAGCCATCGACTACTTCACCAAATGGGTCGAAGCCAAGTCTTTCAAGGTGCTCACCGCCAAGAAAGTCGCGCATTTCCTCAAGGAAAACATCATCTGTCGATACGGCATCCCGCACGAGGTCATATCAGACAACGACTCACACTTCGAAGGGGAATGCGACAGACTGCTGGACGAATTCAAGATCACACGCCACAAGTCTTCTCCCTACCGGCCACAAACAAATGGCGCCGTAGAAGCAGCAAACAAGACTCTCGAACGGATCATCCGAAAAATGACCACCCGAGGACGAGATTGGCCCGAAAAGCTGCACCTTGCACTTTGGGGCTACCGAACATCAGTCAGAACGGCCACGGGAGAAACTCCATTCGCCCGACATACGGGATGGAAAGCAGCCCCTCCCTATTGAATTGGAAATTCCCTCACTCCGAGTGCTGCTGGAAAATGACATCAACGAAGTCGAATGGCTCCGAAGCCGACACGACGAATTGGCTCTGCTAGACGAGCGACGACAAAAGGCCATGGAACACGTCCGAGCCTACCAAAGCAGGATGGCGAGAGCTATCGACAAGAAATTCAAATCCCGAGACATCAGGGAAGGCAACCTGGTACTCAAAGAAAAGCCTCCCACTCGAACCAACCCACTAGGAAAATGGGAACCAACATGGATCGGCCCTTTCGTGGTTCAAAAGATCTTCTCCCGAGGTGCCATGAAGCTGACAGACCTAGACGGCAATCCCTTCATGAATCCAGTCAACGGAAGCAAACTCCGCAGATACTTCGCCTAAAGAAGAACAATTGTGCATCTCTTGGCACTCCATGTAGCGTCGAACTACGCAGACCTGAGCCCTCTAGTCCGGGGGAACGTAGGCAACCTTAATTGGTCCGGTCTAAAAACACACAAAAAAGTCAAAAGTTTGAATGTCAACCAAGACCTCCATCAAGCTACGCACTTTTCAAGAGCATGCCCCCAACGTCACCTTGACCAAGTCAAACGACGGCGGCAACATCAAAGGACATCCGGAGGTCACTCAACGTCAAACGACTGACCCGTGTCTACTTCCAAGCCAGGGGCTTGTCTTCGCCCTCACGCGCTTCAAAAAAAAAAAAAGAGCTCGAGCAAGGGCTCTCAAAAAAAAATAAAAAAAAAGAAGCTCAAGCAGAAGCTGTGAAAATGAGGTCAAGAGCCCGACGCCAACAAGCAAGAGGCAAGGAAGCTATGGAAATGACCGTCAAAACGACTTGTCAGGGGATCATCCAACCTCTCAGCCAAGCACAAAGCCCAAGCAAAGGGGATTGCCGTCAAGGCCCAGGCCTGTGCCGCCCACCCGCAAATGCAACAGAAAAGTTCCAAGATGGACGTCGTCAAGGTGCACAAAAGAAACAAAAAGCGAACAAGAGATCTTGCGTCTCGACAAAGCTTTAAAAGTAAATCACAAATCACTAAAGGTTACAACATTTCTTGATGAGTTCAAGCACGGTCTACTCTCAAATTCACAACATGCTAAAAGACAGCTTAATACATTTAACAAATAATGTGTTTGCAATGCAATGAATGGATACCTAGGAGGTCATTCCGCGCCATCTCGCGCTTGTCCCTCGCCATTCTTTCCTTTCTTCCTCGTCCCCGGCGAGTCTTCTTTCGCTCCACGTGAGCGCCCTCGCGTCTCTCGCCCGAGATTAGGGGTCCTCCCCGTAGAGTCAAACAATCCAGCAGCCTCTCGTGGCTTCATTCGCCCGTGCTTCGGCTCGGATCTCCTCCCTCGCGAGCCCGCAAAAGAGGACCTCTCCCCGTCGCCGGTCAACTCTTGTCTCGTAGTCAAACAATGTGTCTCCCGTAACATCCCGAGGGTCGACTGTGCTTCGCACTCCTAAGGCAATAGCTACTACGACAACGGGCCCCAGAATCGCTCCACGCCTCGCTTCCCAAAGCCACTGGGATCGCCCAACACGCCGCTCATACCAAGCCGGAGTGTTGGGTCGTCAATACGACACTCTCCCGACGTCTAAGGAGCACCACCAGAGGGAAAGCGGAGTACTTCCATACCTCTCGTAAAATACTGTAAGAGCACTGGAGCGGCCATACAAAGAGGAGCTACCTCCGCAAGAGCAAGGTCATCCCACCAACAAAGGCCTCGCTTCATCCCAAACCGCCGGAAACAAGCGACGGAATATAGAAGGAGGACCAAGACAAACCCGGAACTCGACAACATAGGACCCTTCCCGCAAGGCCCTCCTAGTCTCGATCCCCAGCCGCGGAACCCACCAACGGATCTCGATGCGTACCAAGCCGTGCCATCCATCTCTCCTAGGCGGATCGATCCATATCCAATAGAAGAGGTCGCGAGCAAACGACCACGGGCTAAACGACGCTTCGTGAGCCTCGGGCATGGCCTCGAAGTCTCTCTCGCAGCCCACAAGGTGAGATAAGTGGGGCTTCCCTCTCATGAACCGATCCCCGCCGCTGACGGTCAATACCATGAAGAGTCTCCCCAAAGACCAACGGGACAATATCCTCTCCAGCTCTGCAGTGCCCAACCACATCTAGCAAAGCGCCATCGCAAATCCCAAGGGAGCTGACCATGAAAAGCGTCGCTATGACGCACAAGGCAAATGCATCCCAAGAGACATCACTCTCATCATCAATCATGAACCGCTCCGGCAACGCAGAAATGTCAATATGACCCGAATCAAGGATCATGCCCTGCACTTCTCCCAACGAAGTACGAAGAAAGCCTGCAAGCTTCACGCTCACGGCGGCACCACCAATCAAAGGAAGCGAGATGGCCTCCACCTCCGGTCCTCCAATCAAAGCCCGAAAATCCTCGAAGGTGGGCACCATTTCATTGTAGGAGAAGCAATACACATGCCTCCTAACATCCCAGAACTTCGCGGCAGCCCGCAACAACTCCCAATCAGGAACCAACTCCTTAAAAGACCAAACCGAGCAAAGTCGAAACCTTACCTCGAAAGCCCGCCTCTGATGCCTCATACGGCGTCGCATCCACATTTTCAGCTGCTCAAGGAAGTGTTCTTGCCGCTCCTGCGAAATCCTTAGCAAAATTCTTGGAACGTACGAAGAATCCATGGCAAAAATGGAGGTTCCTAGAGAAAATGGGGAAGAAAGCTCGAAAATGGCTTCAAATGGGGAGTGGGGAAAGTCCAGACATCCGGAGAACATTTATTTCCTCCCCAAAAGCAAAGTTGGTCCGTACAGACCTCTTTGTATGCTAGGTCTGTCCGTACGGACCTCTTTGCAACCAGGACCCACTTCCCCAGCAAACAGTACAACAACCACTGTTCCCAGCAGGACTTTGCTCCAAACTGCCCAAACTCTGGCCAAATCCATTTCCGGCAAGCACACGCTACCCACAAACGCACTCCCAGCTCACGTGGCATGCACAAATAATAAAGTAGCAACTAGGGATGACCAAATCCGGTCCGGTTCCGGTTCCGGGCCTTGAACCGCCGGTTCCGGTTCGGCGAGGAGGTGAACCTTAACCGGCCCGCTTTTCTCACGGTTCCGGTTATCCGGTTCCGGTTTTCTCACGGTTTTGGTCCGGTTCCGGGCTTTTCCGGTCCGGTTCCGGGCCGGTTCTATTGAAAAACAACAAATTTTCGTCCGGTTCCGGCTTTTTTCGATCCCGGTTCACCATTTTGGTGAACCTTAACCGCCCGCCTCCAAACCGGTTCCGGTGGCCCGGCTTTTCTCCCGGTTCATGGCGGTTCCGGGCTTTTCCGGGCCGGTTCCGGTCCGGTTCCGATCCGGTTTGGCCATCCCTAGTAGCAACAATTCCTAGGACAATTCCCGGGAATCACAAAGACGACATTACATCTTAGAATAAAATGCTTTGCGATACAAATGCAAATGTTTTATTACAGGTACATAAATGTCTGTTGCTAAGCAAAAAAAAAGGGGGTATATGGAAAGAGGGAAAGTAAATGAATCCTAATCCGACTCCTCAGCATCATCATCATCACTGACATCCTCAAGCGAGAAGTCGGGCATCCCGGTAAACTCGCCAGTCACACCCTCATCATCGGAGTACTGAATCCCCTCCTGGGGTTGGTACTCAAGATACTCAAAAGGGTCGAAACCGACAAAAGGATCGAAATAGGCATGCTCTGATGAACCCTCACCCTGTGCATCCGACGGAGGAAAGAACTGATGAAGGGTCTGTGACCTCTGAGCTCCCGAGGACGTCCCGGCATCCATGCTATGCCGCCCCCGCGAAGGTCCCTCCTGCTGTGGCTCTGGCTCGGCTCTCGGTGGGGGAACATCCACGGAATGCCTCGAAGGCATCGGCTCGTACGCCGGCACACGTCGCGAAGATCGACAAGACATCTTCGATGCCATCTTCTTCGCGAAGGACCTCATCGCCACATAACGGCGGGTCAGCATGTCATAGGCTCTCCCCGGGACCTGCACAAGCAAGCAGCCAAAGAAACGATCAGCAATACAGTCGTACTCAACAAAAATAGAAAAATGCAGAAAAGATGCCAAGATGGAAAAGAGTAAGCACACTCACCGGCATGTCAGGATCCACTCGGTAGGGCACAGGAGCTCGCTCGTGGACGGCATGTACACCCTCCTCCTCGATGAATCCCCGTGGACATATTTGAAATCCGGCCTGTGCACCGGAACCTCTGGGGACCCTCGCGACCAGCCTCCTCTCCTCGCCAACACATGTGGCGTCCTCAACTTCCTCCTCACAAAGGCCCCATACTCCTCTCGATACAAAACAAACTCATGGGCACTCACGCCGCCCAAATACCTCTCAAACTCCAGTACGTCCATATCACGGAAATCCATCATCCCGAAAGGCGGGTCCTCTGAGCCAAGGGGAGCATACCCGGCCATGCCGCCAAAAGACCCTCTCGCCCAAGTACATAACATCGCAGGTCGCCCCGCAAAGATCTTCCGTCGTGCTGCCACCACCGGAGCCCTCGAAATCGTCCGCCTCATATCGAGCCTGTGGGTACGTAACGAACTCCTCCGGCTATCTCTCCCCAAATGTGCCTCGCACCTCCCCGTAGGTAATGGTGAGCTTCCCCGCCGGTCCTCCTCCTCCTCGCCGGTGTGCCTCACCCTAGCATAGCAGATAGGCCGCTATGGCTCCTGTGATCTCTATCCCACGGAAACACCGGAAGATCTCGTAAAACCACACTCGCGACAAAAGTAGAAAATGCTCGGCAAAAGAAAACGAAGAAAATGACAAAGTTGCTAATCAAAAACAAAGCAATAAACTCATACCTCCAAAGCAAAATCAAAACAAGCCAAGGAATCGGCCACGCCCGGCTAAACCGGTCCAAGGAAAAGTAAAGCTCTGCCAGGCCCGCCTCGCCCCAAGCAATATCACAGACTCTCTCCAAATCAATCAAGCTCTCCAGCAGAGCGAAAGGAGCCTTCGTCGCGTGGTTCGAGAACAGAGTCTCAGAAAGGGCAAACCACAGAAGGAGCGCGCCCGCTCCGCCATCACCCGGCCGGTACCCTCGACGCAGGCCCCACATCGGTCGTAATCCTCGTCTCCACATCGCTATACAAAGATGCCTAGGCCCTCGCGAGGAAGAGGCGCAAAGCCCAGCAGCTCGCGGCACGTCCCGCCTATCCTATCCCTCCACCGCACCGGCCCTCCTTTGAAGGAAAGCCCGGTGATAGCAGCAAAATCGGTGAGCGTCACCGTCACCTCGCCCCAGCTCAGATGGAAGGTGTGGGTGGTATCCCACCAATACTCAGATAGGCCCAGGAAGATGCTCTTGTTCTTCCTCGTATCAGAGATCCCGGCCAAGTTCTCCACGAACACGCCCAGGCCAGAAGCATAGACCAGCCTCCTGGGGCTCGACCCGCCATCCACAGAGATATTCGGCATCTGCTGCCACATCTCAACTACAGCCTCGAGTGATCCCTGAGTCTTCATCTTTTTGGCTTTCCCAGCCAAATGCCCCTCATCCTGCAGGTAAACACAGCAAAGTTACGTCAGTCACAGTACTTAATACCAAAACATATAAAAAAAAAGAAGTCCGTCACAAAACACGGCACACATTGCACAAAATTTTCACATGTAACCCGTCACAAAGCACGGCATGCATTACACAGTCCGTCACAAAAACACGGCACACACTGTACAAATTTTCTCAACAAAGGGATTAAGCACTACACGACACATTTTCAAAAGACCCGTCACAAAACACGGCACATATTGCACATATTTTCCCCACAAAGTCCGTCACCAAAAACACGGCACACACTGCATGACACATTTTCAAAAGAAAAGTCCGTCCCTACACGGCACATACTTTCAGACAAAGCCCGTCACAAAACACGGCACATGTCACATTTTTCACAAAATTTGTCCCTACATGACAATTTTTCTCACAATGTACATACAGAAATAGCATAAGGTACAAAACACCAAAGCATGCATTTCATAGAGAGGCACTTTATTTTTTACAAATAAGAGCTAATCTACACATTTTTGCACAAAAATCACATACCACAATGTTTACATGGTCAACTTCAACAATTCATCACGGATTTCACAAAAAAGCATGGCAAACAACAAAAGCCCAAAAATGCGAAAAACTAAAGCCTAGTTCTAGCATTCAAATTTTCAAGCAAGGAATCGAGATGAAATTGATTTCTTACCTCCCCGACGTTCCTGACTCGCCGGTTATGCACCTCCGGATTCGGGTACAACACATCCGGATTCTTCGAAGAAGGCACGAAGGAGATCCAATTTCTTTGAAGCTCCATCCTTTGTTCGATCACATCTCGACTCCGTTGGCGACGTCCCCTCCTTGATCCTTCCGCCATCGCAAGCAATTCAAGCTAAGAAATGGAAGATTTTGGACAACAATGGAGTTTTTCTCCTTCTCTCTCTCGGTTCACGCACGGAAGAAGAAGAAATGGGAAAAGCCTCGGCATTTAAAACCTGGGCCAAAACTGGGAACCGTAAAATCCAACATTGGTCCGTACGGACCTCTTTACATCCCAGTTGGTCCGTACGGACCTCTATGCAACGAAGGGCCAAATTACTTTTCTCGCCCTTATAATCTTTGCCCCCGTCGTCCAAAGGCCTATTTCAGCAGATTCAATGCAGATTGGTCCTTAACCCATCAACGCAAGCACCGACCGTCAGTGTAAGTCCGGATTTCGCCCACTAAACGGCAACGCAAGCACCGGCCGTCAGTGTAAGTCCGGATTTCGCCCACTAAACGGCAACGCAAGCACCGGCCGTCAGTATAAGTCCGGATTTTGCCCACTAAACGGCAACGCAACCCCCAGCCGTCAGTGTAAGTCCGGATTTCGCCCACTAAACGGCAACGCAACCCCCGGCCGTCAGTGTAAGTCCGGATTTCGCCCACTAAACGGCAACGCAAGCACCGGCCGTCAGTGTAAGTCCGGATTTCGCCCACTAAACGGCAACGCAACCCCCAGCCGTCATCGTAAGTCCGGATCTCGCCCACTAAATGGAAACTCAAGCAACGGCCATCAAAGTAAGCCCGAGCTCCTTCCCCAGCAAGTCAAAAGGGAAGTCGTACAAGACCGCATATCCCCAGCACCGACCGTCATCGTAAGCCCGGACCTCCCCCACTAAACGGTAAAACAAGTGCAAAAGGAGCCAGCACCTCCCAGCACTAATCTCAAGGCACAAAGCGCCTCCAAAACGCTAAACGGCAACTCAAGCACCGGTCATCAAAGTAAGCCCTAGCTCCTTCCCAGCAAGTCAAAAGGGAAGTCGTACAAGACCGCATATCCCCAGCACCGGCCGTCATCTTAAGCCCGGACCTCGCCCACTAAACGGTAAAACAAGTGCAAAAGGAGCCAGCACCTCCCAGCACTAATCTCAAGGCACAAAACGCCTCCAACACGCCAAACGGTGAAGCAACCACCGGCCATCAAAGTAAGCCCGAAGTTACATTCTCAGCAGAAAAAGCCCCTACGAGGCCACGATAATCCCCAACGGACGAACACCGGCAATCAGAGTAAGTCCAACCTTCTCCCCAGCGGACAAAGCACGAGGCATCTACACAAGGCAGCCACGCCTCCACAACCGCAGCCAGAAGACGATTCAAGTCCTCACGCATGGCACACCCGCAGCCAGAAGACGATTCAAGTCCTCACGCATGGCACACCCGCAGCCAGAAGACGATTCAAGTCCTCACGCATGGCACACCCACAGCCAGAAGACGATTCAAGTCCTCATGCATGGCACAACAGCAGTCAGAAGACGATTCAAGTCCTCATACATGACACAACCACAGCCAGAAGACGATTCAAGTCTTCACGCATGACACAACCGCAGCCAGAAGACGATTCAAGTCCTCACGCATGGCACAACCGCAGCCAGAAGACGATTCAAGTCCTCACACATCACTATCTCCAAATTCTAAGGCTTTAAATCACTCGGTCCGGAAGACCGTATAAACCTCCCAAATCACTATCTCCAGCCCAGAAGGCTTTAAACCACTCGGTCCGGAAGACCGTATAAACCTCCCCAATCATTGTCTCCGGCCCGGAAGGCCTTAAACCACCCGATTCGGAAAATCGTAAAATTTCCATCCCAGGACGCCACCACGTCCTCACAATCGACCTCAGCAGTCACCACAGCCCAGGACGCCACCACGTCCTCACAATCGACCTCGAAGGTCACCACATCTTAGGACGCCACCACGTCCTCACAATCGACCTCGGCGGTCACCACATCTTAGGACGCCACCACGTCCTCACAATCGACCTCGGCGGTCACCACATCTTAGGACGCCACCACGTCCTCACAATCGACCTCGGCGGTCACCACATCTTAGGATGCCACCACGTCCTTACCACTGACCTCGGCGGTCACACGATACTTCAGGGCACCACCACGCCCGCATACACTAACAATTTCATGATCTCTGAACTACGATCAGGCTTGATTACCGCTAGGGGTACGTAGGAATCCTGTCACAGGGTCCAGCCATCGACCTATACGGTCACCCAGGACGCCTCCACGTCCTTACAATCGACCTCGACGGTCACCACATCCTTAGGGCACCACCACGCCCTCACAATCATATTAGGGCGGGACACGTCCTCCTGCACCACAAACCATCTTCTCGTAAGATTACCCATCTTCTAGTAAGATTACACACCCAGGACGCCACCACGTCCTTACCATCGACCTATGCGGTCACCCCGGATGCCACCACGTCCTAACTATCGACCTATGCGGTCACCCAGGATGCCACCACGTCCTCACCACCGACCTATACGGTCATCCACAGGACACCACCACGTCCACGCACAGAGTTTCAGTCTGAGGACCTCCCCCATCCTCGAGCACAACAACACTCACCCCACACACGAACTACGATCAGGCTTGATTCCCGCCAGGGATACGTAGGAATCCTATCACAGGGTCCAGCCAATTGACCTAAACGGTCACACAATAGGACACTGCCACATCCTCACACCAACCTTCACAGTCACTTCCTCTCCCAGCACGCGATCCAGATTAGGACCCTTATCTTATCGAAGACCCCACTTCCTCCGTAAGTGACGTCGTCGAGGGGCTTCTGTAAGTACCCCAATCTGGATCACCCTCTTCCGAGCACATGGGAAACACCGCAGACTCACAAACGCAGTCTCGAAGACCTTTGACACTCAAAACCCTCAAAAACCCCAAGCCAAACCAAGGGAGGAACCTTTCTGGGATAAAAAGGGACAAAAGGACCTTTTGAGAATTTTTCAGAAATCAGAAAAGCATAAATGGTCCGTACGGAGCTCTTTGCTGTAATGATGACTGAATCCCCTTAGAGTCCACAATATTCCCTCAAATCCCGGGGAACATCATTACTGGAATGTATGGTTGGTCCGTATGGACCTCTTTGCATGCCTAGTTGGTCCGTACGGACCTCTTTGCAAAGGAGACATCATCATTCTAGAATATTCTCAATTATCACAGATTCCCTCAAATCGAGGAAAACTAAAATTTTAGATTACCTGCAAGGTCCGTACGGACCTCTTTGCAGATTTCCTACACTATAAATAGAGGGCTCCCCCTCCCTCATTTTTACACATTTCCCTCTTCTCTCCTCTCCCCCCAGCCTTCAGGCTCCCCTCTAAGACCCTTCGGGGCACTCCCGGCCCCTTTCGGATCCTTTCAAGTGCGGTGCTCCGAAGCCTCCCCGAGCGCTCCCGTGATGCTCCCGCGCTGCCCTGAGGCACTCTTGAGGTACTCTGAGGCCCCTCGTGGTACTCCGAGACCTTGCCTGGTCTTTCCCGAGGCATCCCGGCTCTTTCCGAGTCAAATCGGCAATCCCAACCCACGCCGAACCTCTGCCCGAATCCAACCAACGATTCTAACGCACGCTAAACCTCTGCTTGAATCCAACCAACGATTCCAACGCACGCCGAACCTCTGCTCGAGTGATCCCTGCGATCCCAACGCACGCCGAAACTCTGTCCGCAGACAACCGGCCCCTATTCCGAAGCAATCCCGGTCCGTACTGGAACACTATTCCGTCCTCAAACACTATTCCCCTGCGGAAGACAGACACGAACCAACATTGGTAAGGCTTCCTTCCTATACTATTTCAATACATTTCAATAAATCAGTGTACAATGTAGACATCCGACACAGCATGCATTTTTAAAAAAGCACATACACACACACACACAACAGTTAAAGAATATTAGGGGTATCCGAAAGACTCGTTTTGATGAGGCGACTCGGGTGAGCTCTAAGATTCTAATATTCTCTTCCCGAGGAGTCATCTGACCTCCGAACTCAAAATTTCATCACACAAAAACAGTTTATTTTTAAATTGATGCCCTTTTTCAATGTTTTGGGCTTAATAAAAATGGCGTGGCGACTCTACAAAGAGAAAACACGGCGAGACACCTCCCAACTAACGCAAAAGCGGAATAAGCCAGATGCCGGGGCGCGAACGCGCTGCCTCTCGGATCCGGGCGACTTTCCCGAACGCGACGCAACGAAATGCGAGATGACCGAGGGCCCCCTCCATGCGCGAGCCGGATCCCGGGTAATTTCAGAGAGGCAATTATGAAACTTGAACCAAAGTTAGTAAAACTTGGTATTTGAACTTGGAACCTTTAGAGAAGATGTTTAAAGTTGTATGATGAATGCGTAGGGCTACTTGTATGATATTGTATCCTTACGTGGTGACCTGTATAGGGTTATTTGTTCTTATAGTGCATAAAATGTATAGTGCACTACTTCATTGGTTTGGACAGGAGTGGTAATACCCTGTTACTGGATTATATATTGTGTAATGACTATGTAGGACTTATGTGATACCTTGTGCCATAAGTGTTTACATGTTCATAGTTGGTTGTGCACATAGTGTTAAATACGTGTTGCATTGTTGTATTTGTTGAGCATGAGTATTAATACCATGTCATTAGATTGTTGTTAATCAATAGTGTTGAAATATATGTGCACTATTGTGACTGGTTTAACATGAGTTGCAGTACCATGTTATATATATATGTGTTGATGTCCCATGGGGTGGACTTAATTTCAAGTATCTATTATGTGCTTGAATATGGTTGTATCAGCTGAGATTCGGGAGTATAGGGAATACGATCACTTATGAGAAGATATTTCATAAGGTGCTTGGATTTCCTTATACTTGTGACCGTTCACTCCCTTCTGTGGCCACGGAGAGGGGGTACATCTTCTGTAGATAGGTGTAAGTACCCAAATCCGGATCATCCAAATCCGTCAGAAAGTTAACCGAAATCCGTTAACTGGCCCGCTCCAGGTTAACCGGAACTCGTTAAACTCCCCGTTGCCGTGCCAACGAGACGTCCCGGGACTGCCCCGTGCATCCCGACGTCGAACCTTACTTAGCACGTGTCATCTCACGTAAAAGTATGGCTTTCCCTGAAAACGCATTTTCCGGCACTTTCCGGGCGTTTTGGACATTTCTGACCGTTATTTTAAAAACGGACAAAACCGGAACCGGGGAACAATCTTCCACCTCAGCTGGTGACTCAGAGGGCACGTGGCATCCATGCCACCTCCCTCTAGTCACCCTTCAATCAATTTCAAAGGGAAAAGACCAAAATGCCCCTGGTTTGCAAGCCAAGTCCTACGGACTCATCGTGCACATTTTCTCGAAATTGCCAAAGCAAGTCCTTCAAATTCCCAAAATACCACAAAACCCCGGATTCGTGCCAAGTCCGTCCGGACTCCTACCGCAAATTTCACCTATAAATAGAAATGGTCACAAAGCCAAATGAGGAGGATTTTTACATCAAAATTTCACCACCCCCACGGTCCAAACTGGTTTTCACCCCTCCCGAGCTCCTGTTCTGTCTCGATTCGCGTGAAACCTTCGTATTTCGATCAAATACGCACCCTACAACTTCGAAACAACCTTTCGAATCACTTTCCGTGTCCCGTACACACCTCCCGAGCCAAAGGAGTCGACCCTAGCCATAGGTATAACTCCCTCTCTAAATCTCCCGTTCCGTCTCGGCTTTACGCGCCGCCGCTATAACCGTTTCGAACGTCATTATCAAAATGTAGACGCCTCCGTCTAACGGGGTCCGATACGTTTTAGCCCCTCGATCCTCTTCTCTTTCCGTAAGAGAAGTAATCACGGGTTAAAACGGCGTTCCGACCCCGTTCCGTTTACTTTTATGTCATTTACCATTCCGGATCGATCGATCCGTTGATCGTCATTTACAATTCCGAGCCGTTTGGCCTCGTTGATCGTCATTTACAATTCCGAGCCGTTTGGCCTCGTTGATCGTCATTTACAATTCCGAGCCGTTTGGCCTCGTCGATCGTCATTTACGAATCCGGATCGTTTGATTCCGTTGACACCGCTTTAAATACTGTCATTTACAAGTCCAATCCGTTTGGATTGTGATAGTATTTACTTTTCAAAGTCCGAGTCGCAACCCGATTCGTTGATCGCATGTCATTTAATACGCATTTTTCCCGTAAAAATCGTTAACAATGTAATGCCCGGTTCAAAACCGGAGTTCGTCCGTCGAACTCTCTTTCAAAACGCGCGAAATGACGTTCGGCCTCCGAACGCTCATCTTCAAACTCCAAGCCGCCATTTGACACTTAAAATCATTTAATACGCATTTTTCCCGTAAAAATCGTTAACAATGACATTCCCGGTTCAAAAAAAACCGGAGTTCGACCTTCGAACTCCTTTTCAAACTCCAAACCGACGTTTGCCACGCAAACGCTCATTTCAAACTCAAACCGACGTTTGTCATTCAAACGCTCGTCTTTTCAAAAATCACCTAATCAACGTTTGTCATTCAAACCAAGATTAAGCTTGTCATCCAAGCCCCCATTTCAAAAGACACACATACACACACACACGATTTCGAGAAAGGTAGAAAGACTCGTCATGCGAGGCGTTTCGGGCGATCTCGTCATACTCTACCCGAAACGTAACCTGACCTCCGAACCTAACAATCTCTGGTACTAAAAGCTTTTTACTCGTTTTTGCTGCCAATAAAAATGATCCCTGTTTTCAAAAGCCTTTTCCTAAGTTTTTGCTACCAATAAAAACGACACCTTTTCACAAAAGCCGTTTCTCAACGTTTGGGCTCAAAATACAAAAACCGCGTGGCGACTCCTCATTTTGTTCCTTCCCATGAAGCGAGGTCTCAGACACCAACCCCTCCGCGAAAGACAACCGCCTTTTCCGCGCCCCCCGCCCGCGCGCAAAAAAGATCGGGTAATTTCAGTTGGCGACTACTGGGAAAAGATACTTTTTCAAAACCGCCATTGTTTTCTAAAAGCCTTCCGTGGGTCAAACTTTCGTTTACCCTTCCTCGTTTTCGTGTGTGTGAGTTCCTTTAAACCTCGAACGGTTTTTTTCAAAGGCATTACATTGTCAACTTTTCAAAATCATACCATGTTTGTGCATCCCCATTCATGTTTGATTTTCATGCTGTCTTTTGAACTGTGCATCATAAATTCTTTAAGACACATTCTTAAAAATCTCTGTTTTTCCCAGAAAAAAGAATTTTAGCGACCGCACACTACGCGCACTTGCTGCCTCGGAACACCACACTTCACGTGCACTTGCAGCCTCGGTACACCGCACACTACAACCCCTAACCCGGGATGGCCTTATCGCTGCACTCCGATTGGCCCGCGTATGCCTTTCGGGGGCGCACGGGGTCGTCCCAAACATCCCATCCTAGCCCGTGTAAGCCATGCACTCTTTGTGTCACACTTTGTCCAAGACCCCGGTTGGTTTTTGGCTTAGCTCGTGTCATAAAGCCTAAGTGTATGTTTTTCACGCCGGGCCCCGCTCCGAGTCAAGCTCGAGAGTTTGAGACCAAAGGTCGTTCCCGACCCGAAGTCTTGAGCTTTTCAGCCTTGACTTTGACGCGGAGCTCGCCGAAAAATATACCCGAAGGTTCAATGTGACGCCGTGTCACCAAACTCGCCGTATGTACCGTGCCGCCCACAACTTGGCCAACGCTAAAAGCTAAGGTCTCTCGCACAAGCGAGTCAGGAGAGGTCATGCCCAAATTTTGGCACGATCCCCGCCTTAACTTAAGGACGTTGACTTCGACCGTGGCCCGTACGTCACACACGTTGAAAGTTTGCGTGATCGCCTAGCCTTAAGTTCACTTTTTCCTTTGTCGGTGGAACTCGCTTGCCTTATCGTACCTCGCTCGGGATAGTCCGTCCCGAGAAAGATGATCTACAATGGAAACGAGGGGCTTATAAGCGTAGTGACGAGATCCACCGATTAGAGCTCTAGGATTAGTTGCGAAAAGAAGACACGCTCTTTTCCAACCAATTAGACTCGAGAAAACGCGCTTAAGTAAACATTAATCGGTAATCGCACATTGCACAAGCCCGAAAACCTTGAGCCAAATACCCTTTTCCGAAGCCTAAACCCTTCCTTTCGTTCCTCGCAAATGAGCGTAAAGTGGTTCAGATTTCCGGCCGCCGCCGCCAGATCACAAGAACGGCAGCCGTACAGCTTCTTCGGTTCCCTCGCTCCTCACTGTAATTTCCGACATGTCTAGCTCATCGAGAAATCGTGACGGGAAGGACCCCGCCACCGGTAATGTATATGACATTGGAAGAAGCCATCCGGGCTTGTGAGGTTCACAAGAGGCGTAAAGAAGATCGCCAGAATTTCGTGGTATAGCTTTCCGAATGAGCGAGGTATAGCAGCCTATCCCCGCCGACGGTACTTTTGTCCCGGTCGAGGATGACGATTCCCCGAAACCAGCTTCACCAAACCTTCAATCAGTTCCTCCCCGCCAACTTACGGGATGCCTTCCAACCAAGGAAACAAATGACCTAGGCTCCATGTTGCCACCTCTCGTGGCAACCCCGTCAATTTTGGTCGCCCGCTACACCCATCACTCAATATCACCAGCCGCACCGGCTGACCATCTCAGGATGCCAATATCCTCAATACCCTCCCGGTTCGTCCCGCTGCTTATACACGAATCTCTAAACACCGGGACAAACCCCGATACAGCTTCGTAAAAGGCTCCCGTATATTCTCATATACCAAGCCTTCCACCTCCAATCACTACCGCTCACGTGGTAGCACCCGGCGCCGAGCCTCACAGCCCACCACCGGACCCAACCTTAGCCTCGGATGGTCGAGCGTATGAAAGACCCGAAAGCCACCATGAGCAGCCTCAAAGCAGAAACGCTCAAATCCACAGATCCGGAATGGTCACGCCTCTCCCCGCCAAGTTCGTAATGCCGAGATGGACCGATTCGATGGAACCGAATGTCTCAAACGCACGTCGACACTTACGTTTCGCATGAGAGCAAAAGGAGCAACCCTCCAAAGAAATGGCCGACCACTTCCAAAGATACGCTCAAAAGTTCAGCTGTTACGATGGTTTCGAGGGTCAAGCTCGCGGATCGCCACACTGGGAACAGATCGCAACATCTTCCCCGGAACGGCAGCATCCAACTTAGAGTGGGAAACAAGTCGCGAGGACTTAATCACCACCGAGCGTAAAGCGGATGAAAGTGTTGGGGAATTCTACAAGAGATGGAGCCGGAAACTCTCCGAGATCATGGAGCCACTCTCCAAAGACGAATGTATGCGGATCTTCAAGTCCCGCTTAAGACCGTCCATCGTAACTCTCATCACCACAATTTCTTCCTGCATCTCCGGCCATGGTCAATGCCGGCTCACGCTCGAGAAGGATCTCAAGGAAAAGTTGGCTACCGCACAGCCATACGTATACCGCCAACAGCTGCATTCAATCCCGCACCGGCCCCGCAAAGGGAAAGATACGTCCGTCAACTACGCCCATCGTGGACAACAATGGGTAATGTAAACCTGGGCCCCACAAAGCAACAGCTTCTACTGTATGTACTGCCGTACACTTCGACAAGTTGGACATGCCACCGAGCAAGATGCCGGAAGGGTTAATCAAGGAGGGTCTCCTTAAGCCCGTTGCCAATTACAAACCCAAAGTTCCCGTAGCCAATGCGGACAAGAGCAAATACTGCGCCTTCCATCGCATCACGGCCATACCACCGACAATTGTTTGGGGTTACGATACGAAATCCGTAACTTGATAGAAGAAGGCAAGTTAGAGCGCCCGTGGGCCCAATACGCGGGAATCCCTTTCCGAACAATAACAGTGAATTCCATTGAGCGGGTGCCCAAGAAGAGTGCCACGTAATCCAGCCCGCCTCTTTCACCGGATCCTCCTCTAATGTCCACATCGCCTACGATGTTTGCAATCGCTTCCGCTCGCTCGGGAGTACGAGTCTCGAGAAACCGTCCGAGCAATCCTCCGAGAAAACAAGAAGAAATCCTCTCAACAAAGAATCGAGAGAAAGATACGAAGCCGGAGATACCAAGTGTAGGTACACTGGGAGAACCCTCCGGAGGTTCGACTACTACGCATCGTACTCCAGCCTACCCTCTTTGCCTGTGCCATGCACTTTAGAGCAAACAAAGGTGGGAAAGCCGAAAAGTCCCGCCAAAACTGTAATTCTGCACTGGGACACCGGAATACCTCGGATCTTGGTAATCTTATCGCGCCGTAAGCCTAACCCTCCGCGGGATCGCCCAAGATTCAATTTGTCCAGCCTTCCGAGCTCGGACCGGCAAAGGAAGATCAAGGTCACTTGGCAATCGCACTCGATCAATGTGCTAACCAAGGGCGGCAACCGCCACAAAAATTTCTCAACACACTCCCGAGGTTCCACCAAAGGCTTTACCTCGCAAGAGGAAGACAGAAACGGATGGCCGGATGACTCTCCTTCTACTGATAGAGACGAGATCTACGACTCCCGCCTCGTATGGCAAAGCATGATCACGTTCGTGACGAAGACTTACCGAGAGACGCCTCGGGCACAACGAAGCTCGTACATCACTCTCAAACTCAACACCATATCACTCCCTGAGTATTGGTAGATAACGGGTCAGCCGTTAATGTCCTCCCTCTCAAAGCATGATGCGAGCTCTCCGCATCCACGAAAGCCATCTCGATACCGTCTACTCTGACTATCAAGGCCTACGACAACTCGTCTCGCCCCATCCTGGGACAAAGTGACTCGAACTCGGTTCGAAACCCAAATGGTGCCAAAGAAAATTCCACGTGATGGACATTCCATCCGAGTTCACAGCTCTTGGGACGCCCTTGGCTACACCACATGAAAGCCATAGCTTCCACTCTCCATCGCGCGTCAAGTTCATTAACCGGCAGGGAGATCTTGAAGTCATCCGAGGATAGTTTCCTCATAGGAAACGAGGCCGAGACAAGAGCTGCGTGTCCGCACTGTGCACCGGGGTACCTCCTTCGAATCAACCAAGGGACTACCGGGCAAATCTCATCGTAATCCTCGTAGTCCGGAGATGCCAACTATGTAAACGTACTCGAGCAAAAGTGCACTCGGCGCCCGATACATCAAGTTCAACTGTCGTTTCCAACATTTGGAGGCAGATTGGAAGGAAACGCCGAACATCGCCATGATGCGGGCACATAAACCCCCGCCTCCGCTCCGAGATTTGTCAAGCATTCTTCAAACTCATTCTCTGCCCCCGCTGTGCGAAGAGATCTTTGTGATAAAGGTCGACAAGCATCGTCATACTCATCTCGAATGTATGACCGTCGTATGGAAGGTCCTCCACGAGGAACTACCCTCTAAGCCTTTCCTCTCAAGCATGGGGTACGAGATTTTCCTAGCCGCTTCCAACAACGCAACCGGACGCAATACGTCCCTACACCCGGGATTGAGCGATCGATGACGATGAATCTGGGACTCTCCGGAGTCGAGGACGCGGCACCCGCAAGCGCACCTCTCGCATTCACATGCTCGCTTTGAGGACGGAACTCCTTCCGATCGTGTCACCTACGACCAAGGTTCCAATACCATGGAAATTGTCAAGCTCAATGTCCAAGACATGTGCAAACTATCCGATAATTGGAAGCACGTGATTCACGCAACGAGGAATCCTCTCGATCAAGTAAAGGACGACGACTTCGTCAATATCATCTATTCCGTATATCCCGATGAAGCCAAGGATCCGGTCCTTGTCATCGATTCTCGTAACACCAAGGTCACCTCGATGACCGCTCGCTCATGGTAAACGAGGCTGCCAAGCGAGCTCGTAGCTCATCTTTACTTCCGAGTACCAGCTAGCTGCAACCGGCCCGTGCCGCGCCAAGCTTATACCTCAAACGCCGCCAAGGCCAAGGGCAACAGCCAAGGAGACCAAGCTCCTCACCCCGCTACAAGTCGATCAACCTCGGGAACGCTTCCGGCAGCCCACCCCGAAAACATCTCGCGAAAGTCTTCCCCGCAAGGCGTAGCCGCCTTCCGACACAGAAATGACCACCTCAAAGATCAACATGCTTCAGCTTCGATTCTACTCCCACCGTCACGGCCCCGATTCGTACATCCCGCGCCGATCGCTAGCTTTGATAGACTTGGCGATCGAGCGAGATCACGAGACCGTCAACATTGCAGTAATTCAATACCCCCGGGTCAATCAAGCGATATATGGGCAAACTTCTTGGTGATCGAGATCAAGGAAGGCCGCATGGAATGTCCCACCCGACTTCCTTCGTCAATGTAATCCAAGTGTTCCCGCCATTCGGCGATTTGAATGTAATCACGGCTCGGGACACTAGCGACGATGCGCACCTACTGAGATCGCCTAGGTCTCGCAAGGAAAGCTCTCATGGAGCTAGCCGCTCAAGAAAGTCGTCTTTGGGACGAAGACCAAGCTCGAAAGACCTACAGTGGACCAAGCCCTTAAAGTGTCACAGCAAATTTTCACGTAAAGCTAGAGGCCACTCTAGACCGCTTCGACCTCAAGAGTTTTGCTCATGGCAACTTCCCCGACTACCGTCTGTTCTCATCCAACCCCTCTCGCTGTGCAAGGGTGGTCAACGGTCCCAATGACCTAGGAGATGGAACGACACAAAGAGAACGAATCCCGCCGCTTACCTTCCCGAGGAAAGCAAGTTCTCTCGTGAAAGCGACGATGAAGACGATGAAACCATTCTCTTCCAAGCCGGCATGAAGTCAACAAAACCGACTCCCAAGGGTCCCGGGAGGATGGGAACGGATCATTGCCGCACTCAAATTGAAAGGCCAACTCAGGAGGAAGGTCTATTTAAAAACAGGAGGAGGATGGAAATTCGCCTCGAGCAACTACTCAGTGGAAATTCCACAATCTACATGCCTTCGTTTACGTAAACGATCAACCGGGACAAAGAACTGGGCCACATGGGCCGATGTTCGGGAAGCCGTGTACTCACCTTCCGACATACCCGCCACTCGTATAAAGCAGAGGAGAAAACTCTCCCCGATGGAGGTTTACCTAGACCGCCGCACGCAGCTCAAAGAAGCACCGGCTATTCTCACATGGGAAGAAACGCAGCGCTAACTCTCGACGCAGCTCCGCCGCAAGAAGGTTGATCCGGGGCCTGCAGCGGAGGAAAACTAGCAAACCACGAGTATCGCTGCACCCAACCTGTAATGCCCCGAGTATGCTCAAGAAGAAGGAAAGGAACGCGATATACCGTGAAGAGATCAAGGAGACCGTTCGCTTAAGCCGAGAACTCTCCAACCTCCCCCGGGAGGGTTAACAACGCACAGCTCGCCAGTGCAACCACCGCAGTGCACCGACATTCGAACAATCAAGGCCAAACCGTAGGCTACTCTCCCCGCAGAGGCATCCAAGCGCATCTCCGGGACGTAATCCGTCAAGCCGCCGAAGCTCCCGGAATTCATCCACAATCAATGAGTTGAGGGAAGACATATGGCCCTATGCTACGAGGAATCCTCCTCTAACTATGGCTCAACTCAGAGCACTGCTCGTAAGGGACCAAACCCGATGTCGCTGTTCTAACCCGATCGGGTCAAATCCATGCATTACCACCTAAGGCCACCAAAAAGCCGACGGAGCTGTAACTGCAATCCGGCCACTCAAGACGCAAATTCCTTGAAAGAGGACCCGATCCTCACTACCAAGCGCACTCAGCGAACATTTCCCTTTCGTCTCTCGCCACCTCCTCTTATCCTCACAAGCTCAAGCTAGAGGAAAGCTCCGGCCCGTACCATGGTCCCCGTGGACGCAACCCCTGCATGAAGTCATTCGATGATTGGCAACATCCACTATGGCAACATTATCACCTTCACGTATTTGGACCTTCCAAAATTTGGGGCCGATCACAATGAGCCGCTCTACATCACAGCCCACTGACGAGCGTCGCCTTCCCCGCGTGTTGGTAGACGGAGGTTCCGGAATGAATGTCTTGCCCGCCAAGATGATGGACCCGCTTGACATCAAGCCCACGCATCTTAAGCCTTCACCCACACCGTCAAGGCCTACGACTCTACTTCCCGTACATGCTTCTGGGGTTGCTACTCTCAACATCCGGTTCGGCAAGCGGGTGATCCCCACCGAATTCCAAGTGTCTGACATTCCAATCACTTTCACAGCCCATCCTGGGCGTCCCCGGCCGCATCAAATCAATGGCGTGGCATCCACCCTTCACTGCCTCAAGTTCATGCAAGGCAACGAAGCTAACCACGCCTACGGCGACGTTGTCACCACCGAGGGGACCAAAGACCAACGACATTCCAAAAGATTGGAAATCAAGCATAATGACGACATGCCATTAACTCGGATTCACTCGAGACCTCCAAGATCCAAATATGCAACGTGGACCTTCCACTGCCTCACGATCGATTCCTCCCGCCATGAGGATGATGAAACTCATGAACTTCATCCTGTGACTGGGCTCGGCAGAAGGCCGCAAGGCCAACACCAAGTTATTGAAGTCAAGGACCACACCACGGTCCAGGGGCTTGGCTACGTGCCAACACCGCCGACATCAAGGAAGACAAAAGGCTCGCCCGCACCAAGGCAAAGCAGCCCGCAAAAGGGGAACCTCCGACGGCACACCCAACCTCCGACCTTACAGCTTTGACCTCGCTCATTACTTCACCAAGGGAACCGACAAAGCAGAACCGAGGGGACCAACAAGGGAACCGACAGCAGAACCGAGGGGACCGACAAGGGAACCGACAGCTGTAACCGAGGGGACCGACATGAACCGACACAGAATCGAGGGGACCGACTGGAACCGATGAAGATGAGAAAGAAGCAGGATAGTCAACACCAAGACTACAGAAGAATGGAACAGCCTAGCACGGACCTCAAGCGTTTCAGAGGACTCAAAGCTAATCCGATAAGGGGAGCGTTCGACATCACAGCCTCTACCTCGGACCAACCGCCACCACACCCAAAGATGAGTACACATTCAAGGGAATCCTGCACTTGGAGGAGCAACTCAAGGTACTCTCCATGGGAAACAAGTTGTTCGGATCGCCGCCGAGGCCACATTCGAGACAAGAAGTCCAAAGCGTAAGGAACCGTAATTCATAGAAGACGCTCTGGGACCAGCTACGTAGTCTGTTTGAAGAAGTCATGGAGTTGCCCAACTTGATCGATCGGGCTCCGACAACAAAGATGATCGCCATGATAGGGACAGCAGAGCCAAGCCTCTCGATCCCCGCACCCTCATCAAGCATCCAAAGAATGCCACCGAAGAATTGGGTAACTTTCACCGACCAAAGGCAAGCCAGCAGTAATTGGAAGACAAGCCGGGCCCGCACCCACATCTCCCTAAACCCGGTCTCAAACCCTCTCGAGCCGGCCTCCTGTCGAGTCCAGGCCCTTCCGAGTCATCCAACGGCCTTACGCCGGAGGACTATAATGTTGTAGCCAATCATGTATTCCCGTTCTTGTTTAATGAAAAGTCTCGACCTTTCTGAGTATCCTCTCATTGCCACTTTAACAACCGATAAGTTAACAAACAACTTAAAAGACGTTAATAATTCAATTGATAAAGAAGCATACATTAAACGAACAATACATTAAAGAAGTTCTCGAGCGTGTAGTTGACCAAGAGGACAACCGGGCCCAAGCCGCCGAAGAGGTTATGACCAAAGTGAACCTGGGGTCAATGCAAGAGCCTAAAGAGACACAAGTGGGCGCTTTTCGCCGATGCGTAAAAGAAGCCCCGATAAGCCTCCTCCGGAGTATGTTGACGTGTTCGCCTCGGTCATACCAGACATGCCAGACTCGATCCTCAATCGTGGAGCACGTAATTCCCGATCCCGAATCCAAGCCTCGTCAAATGTAAGCCGCGCAAGATCAAGCCAGAGTGGTCCTTGCAAGTAAAAGAAGAAATTGAGAAAATGCTCCGAGTTGGTTTCATCGTAGTGATTGAGTACCCGACTTGGCTCTCCAACATCGTGACGGTCACCAAGGCCAACGGAAAGGTCGATGCCGCGTAGATTTCCGGGATCTCAACAAGGCCAGCCCTAAAGATGATTTCCCACCGCCTAACATCGACATGCCGGTCGACACCACGGCAAATTTCGAAGTAAAGTCCTTCGTGGACGGGTTCGCTGGATACAACCGTATCAAGATGTCCGAGGAGGATCGTGCCAAGATCGCCTTCACCACTCCGTGGGGACATATCGTTACACGGCCATGCCGTTCGGCCCGAAGAACGCCGGGCTATTTACCAAATGGCCGCAATGCTCTCTTCCATGACATGATACACAAAGAAATCGAAGTATATGTCGACGACATGATCATCCACTCCAAGGGATCGACATGCAAAGACATGACAGATCTCGAGGAAGTTCTTCACCGTACTCGTAAAACACTCCATGAGGTTGAACCCGCAAAGTGCACCTTCGGCCAAGCGCGGCAAGGTACCGGGATACATGGTTACGTAAAGAGGTATCGAAGCCGATCCCAGAAAATCAAGGCCATCATCGACATGAAGCCGCCTCAAACCCCGATGTAAGTAAAGAGCTTCATGGGAAGACTTCAAGACATCGCCGCTTCATCAACCAGCTGACATCTTCTCGCGAGCCCATGTTCAAACCGATGAAAAAGAATGCCGACATCAAATGGGACTCCGAGTGCCAAACAAATTTTCGAGAAGATCAAGACCTACTTGGTTAATCCCCCACCCGTGCTCCGCCACATGAAGACAAGCCACTACTCCCGTATCCGACAAGAATGTACACGTCAATCGGAGCAATGCCGGCACAAGAACAAAAAAGATTCCAAGGTTGAGCATGCAATCTACTTCGTGAAGCCGAAAGCTTCAAGGAAGTGAACTCACCTACTCAAAGATCGTAGAAAACTTGTACCGCCTTGGTATGGGTAGTCGGGAAACCGAAACACTACATGCGCCGCATTCTGCTCCCGGTCTCCAAAGTGGACTCCCGTCCGATATCTCTTTGACAAGCCATCCTCGTCAATGCGGCTAGCCAAGTGGTCATTCTTCCCGGCCGAAGTTCGACATCAAGTACATGGTCGAAAATCAACAAAGGGCGCAGTAATGGCGCATCGCCCGGCCGACTTCCCAAGCAATGAACCTAAGGGTCCCGATCCGCAATTTCCTGATGACGGAATCTTTTCACTTGACAGCCGCAAACCGCCGGCAACTCTTCTTCGATGGGGCAGCCAACAAGAAGGGGAATGGTATTGGAATGCTCCTTGTCGATCCCAAGGACGAGCATACTCCCATAGCCATCAAGTCAATTTTGAAGCAACCAACAATGCAAACAGAATACGAAGCTCGTGCAGCAGTTTGGGAAGCCGCCCTCGAGCGCAACATCTTAGAGCCGGATGTATATGGAGACTCAAAGATTGATCATCAATCAAGTATCCAACAAATGGAAGACGGTAGATTCCGGCCTTCGAAGTACCACGCGTACATGGAGGAGCTCATTGCTCGCTCAAGGACATCTCTTTTCACTATTTGCCAAGAGACAGAACCGCTCGCAGACGCCCGGCAACCCTCGCCTCTTGTCGAAATTCCCGAAGGGAAAGCAAGAAACCCCTCGTAATAGGCAGACGGGAAACACCCGCCTATTGGGCCGTGAGATCGAAAAAGAAAAAGAAACGATCGACGAACCCCGGTACAATCAAATTTACCAAGCACTTCCAAAACGGAGAAGCTTCCTTCACAAGTGAAGATGGAAAATACAAAGAAGGGATCAAAGCCAAAACATGATGGCATTAAAACGCCCGGCATCCCATTTCGTCATTCCTGGGGGTATGTTGTACAAGAAGCGCCACCAAGGGCCACTCCTTCGGTGTAAACAAAGAAAAAGCGCCGAAGCTAATGAACGAAGTTCACAACGGAACCTCGCGGTCCGCACATGAACGCCCGAGCATTGACACGCATCATTCTCCGTATGGGATACTATCGATATCAATGGAAACAGATCGCATCCAGCTCGTCCGAAGCCGCGACAAATGTCAACGATTCTCCAACCTCAATCACATCCCTCCTCACGAACTCTATTGCATGACTACGCCTACGGCCTTTCGCCACATGGGGAATCGACGTCATCGGCAAGATCACTCCTCCAGGGAGCAATGGTCACGAGTTCATTTTAGTCGCAATGACTACTTCACCAAATGGGTAGAAGCCGATCGTACAAGGTACCGAATTCTAAGAAGGTGGCCGAGTTCATCCGAGAGAACATCATGTGCCGATACGGAGTGCCCAACGAGATCATATCCGACAATGGGACTCACTTCGAAGGAGATTGTGACCAACTACCGACCGACCCGTAGTCACACGTCACAGTCTTCTCCTTACTGTACCACAAACCAATGGTGCAAGAGAGGCACCAACAAGACTCTCGCCATGATAATCGAAAGATGACCACTGCAGGTCGGACCGGCCCGAAAAGCTACATCTAGCCCTCCGGGGATACCGAACATCGCCGTAACCGCCACAGGGAGACTCCGTTCGCACTTACCTACGGAATGGAAGCGATGTTACCCGTGGAATTGGAAATTCCATCCCTCCGAGTCCTCTTGGAAAACGGGATCAATGAAGTCGAATGGCTACAGAGCCGCCACGACGAACTTGCTCTACTTGACGAGCGCAGATTGAAAGCCATGGAACACACTCGAGCCTACCGTGAGCGTAATGGCACGAGCATTCGACAAGAAAGTCAAGATCCGAGACATCGTAGAAGGCGACTTGGTGCTAAAGGAAAAGCCTCCTACGTTGCACCAATCCCCTGAAAGTGGGAGCCTACCCGGATAGGACCGTTCGTGGTACAAAGAATCTTCTCCTGAGGAGCCATGAAGCTAGCGTACTTGGACGGAAACCCTTTCGTTAACCCCGTGAACGGAAGCAAGCTCCGCAGATACTTCGTTTGAGGAAGAGCACGAGTCAACTCTCCTTCCCCATACATCGTCCCTCGCAAATTAAAGTGCTAAAAGAGTAATACCCAACCGGATACATTCCCGCTAATGATCCAGTAAAAACAAATGGTCGCACTTCTTTTGTCTTTGTTTTTCTCAAATTCACCTAAAGTGTCGAACTACGGTGACCCGAGCCCCTTAGTCCAATTGTAAAAGGGGAACGTAGGCGCCATCTTTGGTTCGGTCTAAAAACAAAAAATACAATAAGCATCAATTGCTTGTGTTTCGAAAACTCTTTTCATTTAACCTACAAATTCATAACGGTTAAAACATTCTTTGATGAGTTCAAGCACGGTCAACTCTTGACTCGCTACACGCTAGCAAAACTACAATAAAACATTAATCAATTAATGTGTCTCGCAATGACAATGGGTGGATACTGGACAAAGAAGGTCAACCTAGTTTCCCGTACTAGGTCCTTCATCCTTCTTCCCCTTCCCTTTTCCCCGCGAGTGTTCTTCACCTTCGCAGAAATATTCCTAGGCCTTCTACCCGGCTCGTGGACCCTTCCCGACGCCTCCGTCAAGCCTCGCGGCCGTCAACACAGCCTCCTTTCTCTCGCTCGTCTCGAGCCGCCTCGCTCGAGCCATCATCATAGTGCTTGATTGGCCTCCCGATCAAGACTTGCCACATAATCGCCCATGGCATCGCCAAGCACGATTCCTGTGGTTAGCCCTCGCTTCGTCCTCCTCAAGGTCGAGCCGTCTGTGTGACGCACCCAACACTCACTCCGTCTCCACAAGATAGCCATCTCGTGTCTCCCCATACACTCTTCGTACAGCTCGTATATCGCGCGACGTAACAATGCCCTCTCTCTCCGGTGAAAGAGAACCCCGGGCAGAAAGGACGTGTATTGCCACCACCGGTGATCGCCATAGCGTCGAAGGATCCTCCATCCGCAGAGATCCCACCTCAAAGGTAGCAAGGCATAACTCGGGGCCAGCTGGCACTCGCTCCACTGCATCGCCGCGTAACCAATGATGGAATATAGAAAGACGTCTCGAGACAGCCCCGCACTCGACAATCAATGCACCCTCCCGAGCGGTCCTACAAGTCTCAGAACTTCCAATGGGAACCCACCATCGCAAGTGATGCGTGCAAAGTCTCGGCCATCCAGAGCTCCAGCCACTCGATTGCCCCTATCACCAGAGGACGCCGCGAGAAAGACCAAGCGTCACAGACATTGGCACCTCGTGCATCATCTCGCAGCCTCTCCTCAACCACATGGCCGCATAGCGGGACTCCCTCCCCACATGTATCGGCTACCGGCCGCCATCCGGCCTACGCCTGTGAACGTCTCGCCCAAGACCAATGGCACGATGTCTCCTCCACTCCGCATCGCTCACCAGTCCAAGACACCGTGATGGCACACACCAGCAGACGTGAATGTGAACAGAGTAGCAATCGCGCACAGAGCAAACGCGTCCCACGAAAAGACGCTCCTCGCCTCCGGCAAATCTTTCTGGGCCCCGAAATGTCAACGTAATCGGTATCCCGTACAAGATCCCGTATGCTTCTCCAAATGAGATACCCAACAAAGACACTAGCTTCTCAACAAAGGGCCATGCCACCAAAGATACGGAAGAACTAGCCGTTCCGCCTCAGTGTCCTCCTGCACGGCCCTAAATCTTCAAACGTAGGAGTGACTTCGTTGTACGAAAAGCCGTACACGTTCCTCCTTACGTCCTGTAACCGAGACGCGGCTCTCAAAAGATCCCAATCTGCATGAGCTCCTTCAAAGCCCAAACAGATTTAATCCCGTAATGCCTTCGAAAACCTTTTTCTCGCCTCGTGTGGTTCCGTACCCACGATCGAAAGTTGTCCAAATATCGCTCTTGCATCCGAGACGATAACTTGGGAAAGGGAGCCATGTCGAAGGTGAAGAAAACCTTAAGAAAGGGAAAAGAATTCAGCCGTAATGAGCAAAAACAATGCGCAGCTTCTTACAAATTGCAAAGCCGAAACCGCAATTTAAAGAATCTGGAAATTCGCCTAGTCCGGCCGGATTCTCTCGCAGCTTGACTTGGTCAACTCGCAGCTACCGCCTTAAAGTTGGAAACATTTCCAAACCATGCCCTCGTTCACTCTTATGAAATCTCGCGTGCTCGCCTCGATTTCATTCAACCAATGTCAATATCCCTTCCGCCCGGCTCGTGCAACAAGCAAATAATTAAAAATTAGTGCATACATGCTTAATTTTTGACCCGTTCAATTTTTAATGCATTTCTCCTTTTTATTTATTTTTGATTAACCTATTTGCTTATTTGCCAAAAATAATGTAAGGTGATCACAGAATAAATATGCGAAGTACATGTGTTCCGCCCCACGGGCGCCTTTTTGCAAATACAGCTCAAATCAAAAATTTGTTCCCGACAAATACATGCATTTTGTCTAAACAAAGCAAGAAGAAAGAAAGCAAGAAAAGGGGACTACTCGAGTCCCGCTCGTCATCCGTACACTCGACGCACCGCTCCGCCGCCGCCGGACTGTCGCAAACAGAACTCGCCGAACTCCTCCACGGAATAGGCAAAGGGCCTCCTGAGTACGCGAACTCGAGGACTCCTCTCGCGCCCGAGTGCGCGTAAGAAGGAGCTCCAAATCCAGCTGCTCCGCCCGCGAACCGGCCAAACCCCGTGTGAAGTCCTCCCCACCACCGCGTGGAGCAAAGGGAACCCTCGCCTAGGCGGCCCCCGATCACGGACGCCCACGCTCCTCCGGAACCGCACCGCATGAACTCCACGAGCCTCCCGGCGTAGGCGGACCACCCGTCCACCACCTCATGGCCTCATTATACGTACGGCCGAAACTCCGCGAACCAGAAAATCATCGTAAAGCGAATGTAAAGTACAGATGCATCATGTGCGTAATGCTACTATCAAATGCGTAAAGTCAAAAGGTGCTCACCGAAGCATTGGGGTCCGCCGTATCGTGGGTCTCGGCCCGCCGGGAGCGGGATCACAAGTCGCCTACGCGAACCATCCAGCCTCGTACGCTAGCCTAGCTCGCGGATCGGAAAATCTCGAGGACCTCCAGTGGACCTCGCCTCTCTATGCCGCACCCGCGGGCTCCTCACCTCATCCTCAAGAAAACATCATAGGCGGCCCCCGCTATGATGTACTCGGTGAAGTACACGCCCGAAGGTACCCTCCACCATCAATCGGCATCTCCCTGGGATGCCGCATGTACAAAGGAGGATCCACCGCACCAATGGAAGAGACCCCCGCCTATGCCGACGGGTCACCCTCTCCCCCAAATACATGGCGTCACAAAGTGAAGTCCCACCAGAGCTTCCGCCGCCGTGTAGTCTCGCCGGCACCGCACCGCGACATGATCAAACCTCGCTCCACTGTGTCACTGGATCCTCTCGAGAACCTGTGTTCGCCTAGAGATATCTCCTCGTATGACACTCGAGTGCCAACTCTCGAAGAGACCGCCCTCTTTCGCCTTCTTCTCGCCAAAACCAAAGATGGCAGTGGAACAGGGGACGGTACGGCTCCTTGATGTCCCAAGCTCGCGGATCGAACACCTCGTAGCACTGCACTCCGCCAAGAGAATGGAAAGTTATGTCCGCCTACAAAGCGTATACATACGAGTACATAAAAGAGGCAAGAAAGAGAAAAAGCACGTAAACTTACATCCAAGACAAAGCGTGAAGCCTAAATGAGTGCTCCTCTCCCCGCGAGAACCCGTCCAGAGTGGTAGAGCTCGGCCACCCAGCCTCCCCCACGCAAACCCCTCACGGCATCCAAGTCTACCAGCCGACCCGAGCAGAGGGAAGTGACAAGACGTGT
The DNA here is from genome assembly GCA_022495995.1 of Adenophora triphylla var. japonica. NCBI lineage: Eukaryota > Viridiplantae > Streptophyta > Magnoliopsida > Asterales > Campanulaceae > Adenophora > Adenophora triphylla. The sequence goes on along the minus strand of JAFEMH010005167.1, from coordinate 1,767 downwards.
CAAGTCGGGAACAAAGTCGCCGATGGGCCGCAAACCAAAGGAACCCTCGAGCTGACGCTCCGCGGTCATCCTCAAGGACCCAAATGATAATCGGCGACCCCTTCCCTCAAATGATTCTCCATCGGCCCGTACCGAATGCCTAAGCCCCGGCATCGGTAATATCAAAACCCAAAGAGCCTGCATAACCGCTCCGGGTGTAACCATCAACCCACACTCGCCGTGTTGCCGTAAGTCGGCAACCCTGATAGCGGCAAAATCCGTGGGAGTCACCGTCGCTCTCCCCATCTCGAAATGGAAAGTGTGGGTCGTATCCCACCAAAGCATTTCGCCGCCGCGACATACATGGACTCCGCCTCGGCGTATCACTGCCGCCGCCACAAAGACTGATAAACCCAAACCCAACCCGGAGTCAATCACCACTGCCGTGGACTCCTCTCTCCCTCTCGAGCCACGTCCGGATAATGCCCCACAATGCCTCGCACCGCCTCAAAGGCACCCCGACTCTTCCGGTTATGAGTACTAACCGTCCCCGTCCCCCGCACAAACAAGACAAGCAACGTCAACAAAATGCAACAACGCATGTCAAAAGGATGCAATGCAGATACGGTTCTCATTCATTTCCTACGTATATTCAAAATCATTTCGAAAACTCCGTCGAATCCGGAACTTTCAAAATCTTTCGAAAACTCCGTCGAATCCGGAACTTTCAAAACATTTCGAAAACTCCGTCGAATCCGGAACTTTCAAATTCTTTCGAATTTTTCGAAAATTTCGCTCCGTCCCGAATTAAAGCTACTTTAATTTTGGAAAATGCATTTAGACATGGAATTTTGCAACCAAAATTTTTATGTCATCTACCCATGATGTCAATTGAACTACATCCTAGTCAATTTCGACAAATGTTCATAGCAAAGTAAAAGCCCCAAATCGGGCACCAAAATCCCTACGTAAATTCCTAACAAATTTCTAACATTTAAAGAATGCACATTCTTGAAATTAATGGAATTTGTAGGAAACTTACGTGTCTTTCGATCCCTCCTTCGAGTTGTGGCGGTCCTCGCCGGATAAAACTCCGCCGGATTCAATGGGAGAGTGGTGGTTCGAATGGTCCGAACCAATCGAGTTCTTTCGTCATCGGTCCTTCCGCGGCGAGCCATTGGTCCTCCTTCACCCTCCATAGCGATTTTCCTCACAAATTCGAGCAAACCTTGCAATTTGGGTTGGATTTTTCTCTCTTTCTCTCCTCTCTCGCCGGCAATAATGGAAGAAAATGGCCTTCTTCCTTCCCCAAATTTCGCATTAAAAAGGATTCTGGGAAATTCCGCGAAAAGTCCGACCTGACTCTTACCGCACTGCACAATTTTTGCCCCTTTTGCCCTCGCCTTTTGGCAATTCCACTTTTACCACTTCGCCCCCAAAAGTGTAAAATTTCCCGCTAGACATTTCTAACACCCTATCCCCGAGGATAAATCAAAGTTAGTTCTCACTAACGCTCGTCTCCCGACGTTAAATTCACCCAGCTTGACGTTTGACATTCAAACGTTCAACCATGTCTCCTGACATTTCAGCTTACTATTCCGTCTCCCGACAAGTTAAAATTTAATAATGGTCCTCACTCATTAAAGTCTCAATCGCGACCTTTCACGGTCCGATTTCAATCTCACCGCGACCTTTCACGGTCCGATTTCAAGTCTCACCGCGACCTTTCACGGTCCGATCTCAATCCCCATCTCGGCCTTTCACTGGGCCCCATCTCAAACAAATAAT